>CM035439.1:149593614-149628614 GCA_020310875.1 Ceratopteris richardii
CTCTCTCTCTCTCTCTCTCTCTCTCCTCTCTCTCTCTCTCTCTCTCTCTCTCTCTCTCTCTCTCTCTCTCTCTCTCTCTCTCTCTCTCTCACAGAGCCACTCTCCCCCCAAGCACCATTATTTTATACCCACTACCTCCTCATTACAGGTACCACCATCCTTTGTTGTTTTCCGCCTACACAGTTTTGTGTAGCGAGTATTCTTTTCCTTTCCATTGCTACACAGAGATTACCACAGTTGTATATGATTTTGTCTCATAGGCCAAGTTTGGCCTTTGGAAGACGTTAATATACCTTTCTTTCTCTCTCTCTCTCTCTCTCTCTCTCTCTCTCTCTCTCTCTCTCTCTCTCTCTCTCTCTCTCTCTCTCTCTCTCTCTCTCTCTCTCTCTCTCACATGGATACTTACATGCCTCATAGCTCGAGGGTAGCGATTGGCCAGTTGAGAGTCTCATCACATAGACTAGAGATTGAGACGGGAAGAGCCGAAGACAGTCCCAAAGAGGAGCGGATATGTAGGGTTTGCAGAGTAGAGATAGAGGATGAGGAGCTTTTTGTATGCAGATGTAGCGCATATGATGGCATGAGAGGTAGATACGGGACTCTATTTACAGGGCAGCCCACCCTCCGAGAGATCATGGACTCTAGAGACCAGCGACAGCTCGGGCGATTCCTACTAGAGATACAGAGTCACAGAGATTCCCTACTCCAACCTACTGTAGCAGCCCATACAGGAGGGAGACAGAGTCAGCTCACTGAGTTCTTTATTCCACGACGTGCTGCAGCCCTCCCCCCCTCAGCCCACACACCGAGAGGGGTGACTCTTCAGCAGGCTCAGGCTGCTCGAGCTAGGAGACGACCCCGTGCTAGAGGATATCGGGCCCCGAGACATCACCGACATCACATTGCAGAGATCCAGGCTCGTCACCATGGCGCCATGGAGGAGAGACGATTCCAGATGATGGCTGATCCCATTGCAGCTATCACGATGGCCCTGACTCCACCTCCACCTATGTATCATAACTTACACCCGCCCATTAGCACAGGATGGAGCTAGTTAGTCGTTTCAGATGCATTCCCATGCTTGTTGTACTACCCCTTTGCATATAGACTTCCATAGATATCGCACTCCATACACCCCCCCTTTCATGGGTATCTCCACACGCATTTCACGGAGATATGTATCAGCTTTACCAGTTTCTTTTTCAGCACTTTTATCTTCTCTGATAGACAGAAGATACACCCATGTACATCGATTTGTCTCATAGGCCGAGTTCGGCCTCCTAATAGACGTAAAAACACTTTCTTTCTTTCTTTCTTTCTCTCTCTCTCTCTCTCTCTCTCTCTCTCTCTCTCTCTCTCTCTCTCTCTCTCTCTCTCTCTCTCTCTCTCTCTCTCTCTCTCTCTCTCTCTCTCTCTCTCTCTCTCTCTCTCTCTCTCTCTCTCTCTCTCTCTCTCTCTCTCTCTCTCTCTCTCTCTCTCTCTCTCTCTCTCTCTCTCTCTCTCTCTCTCTCTCTCTCTCTCTCTCTTTTTTCAAGGGGCCAGAGACATCAAGGCTTTATGGGGGACAGAGGACCAGCACCCTCTAGGTCGTTTGTTAGTAGAGCTCCAGCACCGCCGTGCATCACTCCTCGAGCAGGGGATGGAGATACACCTGGCCCCCCCACCTCAGACTTATATTACAGATTTTTTCAGACCCACATACACTCGAGGGCCGAGCTCGATGCGAGGTGTCACATTACACAGAGCAGAGGAGCTTAGAGGACAGCGTCGACGACCGAGACCCCAGTCCGGAGAGCCAGTCCACATCAGAGAGAGATTCAGGTGATTCACGCACGCCATCACATGGAGATACGGAGACGTCAGCAGCGCACCCCTATCGGTTTGGACGTTCAGAGCATTTTGAGGATCACCATGATTCCTTACCCACCGATGCATTATATCCTACACCCACTCCAGGCATTTAGTGGGTTGTGATACCATCGAGCCTCCCCTCCCTATGCATATCATATGTGTATCTCACCCATTGAGCATATAGAGTGCATACCCATAACACCCCACACCCTTGATGCCAGTTACTATCCACACCTTTTATACCCGTTTGCGGTACTCACACTTTATTTTCCTTTTGGGATCACAGTGGATTTGATCATACTGATGTATATGCTTTGTCTCATAGGCCGATTTTGGCCTTTAATAGACGTTAAAAAATCTCTCTCTCTCTCTCTCTCTCTCTCTCTCTCTCTCTCTCTCTCTCTCTCTCTCTCTCTCTCTCTCTCTCTCTCTCTCTCTCTCTCTCTCTCTCTCTCTCTCTCTCTCTCTCTCTCTCTCTCTCTCTCTCTCTCTCTCTCTCTCTCTCTCTCTCTCTCTCTCTCAATATGGACAGATTGCCGCCTTTTCAGTATGACCCAGACTCACCTCACATCCACCTCTCTCGTCGTGAGAGGAATGTTGTGCTCAGACAGGATCTCTGGCAGCTCTACATTAGTCAGACATGGCACACAGCACACATGGGATCGAGACTATCGCACTATCGAGACCAGTTCATAGACATACTAGCTGACGGTTTCATCCAGCGACCACGCTACATGGATACTCACATGCCTCATAGCTTGAGGGTAGCGATTGGCCAGCTGAGAGTCTCATCACACCGACTCGAGATTGAGACGGGCAGAGCCGCAGACATTCCCAGAGAGGAGCGGATATGCAGAGTATGCAGAGTAGAGATGGAGGATGAGGAGCACTTTGTATGCAGATGTAGCGC
Source organism: Ceratopteris richardii (assembly GCA_020310875.1). NCBI lineage: Eukaryota > Viridiplantae > Streptophyta > Polypodiopsida > Polypodiales > Pteridaceae > Ceratopteris > Ceratopteris richardii. The sequence continues at coordinate 149,596,376 of CM035439.1, forward strand.
ATATGATGGCATCAGAGGCAGATACGAGACTCTGTTTGCAGGGCAGCCCACCCTCCGAGAGATCATGGACTCTAGAGACCAGCGACAGTTCGGGCGATTCTTACTAGAGATACAGAGTCACAGAGATTCCCTACTCCAGCCTACTGTAGCACTCCATACAGGAGGGAGACAGAGTCAGCTCACTGACTTCTTTATTCCACGACGTGCTGCAGCCCTCCCCCCCTCAGCCCACATACCGAGCGGGGTGACTCTTCAGCAGGCTCAGATATCTCGAGCTAGGAGACGACCCCGTGCTATAGGATATCGGGCCCCGAGACTTCACCGACACCAGATTGCGGAGATCCAGGCTTGTGACCATCGCGCCATGGAGGAGAGACGATCCCAGATGATGGCCGATCCCGTTGCAGCCATCAGGGTGGCCCTGACTCCACCTCCACCTATGTATCACATATTACATCCCACCCACTAGCACAGGATGGAGCTAGTTAGTCGTTTTAGATGCATTCTCATGGTTGTTGTACTACCCTTTCGCATATAGACTATCATAGATATCGCACTCCATACACCCCCCACCACTTTCATGGGTATCCCCACATGCATACTACGGAGATCTATATCAGCTTAACCAGTTTCTTTTCAGCACTTTTATCTTTTCTGATTGACAGAAGATACACCCATGTACATCGATTTGTCTCATAGGCCGAGTTCGGCCTCCTAATAGACGTAAAAACACTTTCTTTCTTTCTTTCTTTCTCTCTCTCTCTCTCTCTCTCTCTCTCTCTCTCTCTCTCTCTCTCTCTCTCTCTCTCTCTCTCTCTCTCTCTCTCTCTCTCTCTCTCTCTCTCTCTCTCTCTCTCTCTCTCTCTCTCTCTCTCTCTCTCTCTCTCTCTCTCTCTCTCTCTCTCATACATCAACCACGGGTGAGTACCCAGCAGACCATTACACAGTTCTTTCAGCGAGTTGAGCTACATCAGAGAGGTCCATCTATAGGGCTCACGCTACACCAGGCAGCAGCACAAAGAGCACGGCGCCGACCACGCATGGGCAGATATCGTCGACCACGACTATATCAGGAGGATATCTCACGCATCAGGATTGCCTACGACCACATGATGGAGCATAGGCGTACCACCACCCCCTGGGTTGTCTTCCTTCAAGAGGCACTCAGACCACCACTGATGTACCACATACTACACCCACCTCCACCCATCACCAATAGCTAGGGCGTTTTACTCACATTTTGGATCCCCCCATGTATTAGATGGCCACTATCTGCAGAGTCAGAGCCACGTCTCCCCAGCCTTTTCCAGCCCTATATAGCTTTGTGTAGCGATATACTTTTAATTTCATTTTATCTTCTACACAGGGTTACTACACTTGTACATGGTTTTTGTCTCATAGGCCAAGTTTGGCCTCTAGAAGACGTTAATATGACTTTCTTTCTTTCTCTCTCTCTCTCTCTCTCTCTCTCTCTCTCTCTCTCTCTCTCTCTCTCTCTCTCTCTCTCTCTCTCTCTCTCTCTCTCTCTCTCTCTCTCTCTCTCTCTCTCTCTCTCTCTCTCTCTCTCTCTCTCTCTCTCTCTCTCTCTCTCTCTCTCTCTCTCTCTCTCTCTCTCTCTCTCTCTCTCTCTCTCCATATATCGGGCACGGGCTTCATCGAGATTCCGAGATACATGCAGATCTACCTTCCCCACCACCTACGAGTCGTCATTGGGCAGCTCCGGGTTTCATCACATCAGCTCGAGATTGAGAGGGGTCGGTCCAGGGGAGTCCCCTGTGAGGAGAGGTGGTGCCCAGTATGCCACACAGAGGTAGAGAGTGAGGAGCATTTTGTTATCAGATGTCCAGCATACTTAGACCTACGAGCACAGTTCCAGATCGAGGAGTCATTCCAGCTGTGCATGACTATGGGAGACCAGAGACGCTTGGGACACTTTCTCACAGCAGCATACGAGAGGCGAGAGCAGTCACTACAGCCCATACATCAGCCACGGGTGAGTACCGAGCAGACCATTACCCAATTCTTTCAGCGAGTTGAGCTACATGAGAGATATCTCACGCATCAGGATTGCCTACGACCACATGATGGAGCATAGGCGTACCACCACCCCCTGTGTTGTCTTCCTTCAGGAGGCACTCAGACCACCTCCGTTGTACCACATACTACACCCACCTCCACCCATCACGAGTAGCTAGGGCGTTTTACTCACATTTTGGGATCCCCCATGTATTAGGTGGTCACTATCTACAGAGTCGGAGCCACGTCTCCCCAGCCTTCTCCAGCCCTATATAGCTTTGTGTAGCGATATTATTTTTTATTTCACTTTATCTTCTACACAGGGTTACTACACTTGTACATGGTTTTTGTCTCATAGGCCAAGTTTGGCCTCCAAAAGACGTTAATATGACTCTCTCTCTCTCTCTCTCTCTCTCTCTCTCTCTCTCTCTCTCTCTCTCTCTCTCTCTCTCTCTCTCTCTCTCTCTCTCTCTCTCTCTCTCTCTCTCTCTCTCTCTCTCTCTCTCTCTCTCTCTCTCTCTCTCTCTCTCTCTCTCTCTCTCTCTCTCTCTCTCTCTCTCTCTCTCTCTCTCTCTCTCGCCCAAAATGAAACCCTATCGAACTCTAAAATGGCTCCCATGGACCGGAGGGAAGTGGACGAACTTATCGCTCAAGCCATCAAAGAGGCCAAAAAGGAAGCAGACCGCAACCTCAATTTGGAGATACGAAAAATGATGGAAAAGTTCAAAGGACTCGAAGAACAAATAATGGATAAAGTCAAAGGACTTGAAGAACAGGTAAAGACTCTCACAGAAGAACGAGACAATTGGAGGAAAGCCTATGAGCACTTGAAAGAAGAGGGGGAGATCTCCAATGTGGAGACACTCAAAGAAGAAATAAAGAAGGAAATCAAAACCGAGGTAGAATCCACTCGAGATTCGTGGGTGGAAGTAGTACAAAAAAGGGTTAAAAAGGAAGTTAGGAAAGACGTGCAGAAAGAAGAGCTCACACAAGTCCAAGATACACTTGAGGAGGAGAGGCTTCGACACACCCGCAGACTTCACATTCGGATTACGGGCCTACCCGAAGGAGCATCACCGGAGGTAGACGCCACTGACATTTGCCGTAGACTTGGATAGGAGAGCATGCCCTTCACATGTGCATGGAGCGTTGGCAGGGATACATCACGTTTGCGAGCACTCATCCTTAAGATGAGCTCTGAGGAGGCACGGACCGCCTTTTTTAGACATCGATCAGTACTACGTGGACTACCCGGCGGCGCCCTCTACATGGACGAGGACCTCACCCGGATGGAGGTGGCACACCGACACGCTTGCATGCCACAGATACTCCAGGCACGCGGAGAGGGAAGGAAGGCCTTCTACCGTGATGGTAAGGTCTTCATAGATGGACGCCCTATCAAATAGGGCCACGTGGCCTATGAGACATCACTACATCATGAGACACCACTCAGAGGAGTAGTGTGGAACTGCAATGGGGCACTATGGACGCGACCAGACAGACTCGAGGAGATCCTAGCATCACATGACTTTGCTTGCATCACAGAGACACACGAGAGCCCAGAGAGAGGTCTACCACGCATTGCAGGTGTTCATTGGGAGTCTGCATTCAGGACCACGACGAGACAGAGTACAGCGAGAAGGTCGGGAGGTGTGGCCATCGTATTTAGACAGGAGATACAGAGTCGGATCCATATTATAGGAAGAGATGAGGAGTCACGATACATGTGGGCTCGCATGGAGATAGCACAGGGGAGCTGGATTTACATTGTTATATGCTACTTTCCTCCAGGCGGATCCCGATATGTAGGACAGGATCTTGGGGGACGGATCCGAGACAGAGACTCACCATACACAGCCCTTTCAGATGAGATACTACATTACAGCACACTAGGGGAAGTCTTCCTTAAGGCGGACTTCAATGGCCGCACTCAGTCATATCAGTGTGAGGCATATGACATGGATCACCCATATCTCATGAGGGCCAAAGACCCCAATGAGATGAGCACCAGTAGAGTATCGGCTGATATGGGTCAGGACACCACAGGGTATGGAAGACATCTACTTGAGCTAGGCAGCCGACATCAGCTCGTTATATATAACGGGATGAATCGTTGGCCAGGTTCGGGCGGACTAACTTGCTTTCCTCACGGCGGAGGTGAGAGCACAGTCGACTACATTTTGGGTACCACCTCTAGAGCTTCACTCATCCCCTCACTTAGTATTGGACGACGCCCACTTGGTGCTGACCATACATTTATTACATTCACACTATCATCTCCTATTCCATTAGACCCTCCCTCACCCACTAAGACACACACGACGATACACTTCACACACGAGCTCTCACACGTTTATGCACACCATTTACACACCCGCCTACTCTCCCTCGATCCACTCTCACCCTTGGATACACTTACATCAGAGTTCACCACCATCCTACACGACTGAGCTCTTTGCAGTTTCCCACACCGCGCACACACACACCCTGCACGCACAGGTTCCATCCCTCGGAACAGCTGGTATGATGCAGATTGCCGCGAGCTACGGAAGCACCTACGCATCTTAGAGCATAGAGAGGATATTACACACACACAGGCACAGCGTCGCATGCAGAGCCTTACTCGCCGCAAACGGCGAGATTGGGAGGAGAGACAGTACTGGGATATTTATCATTTACTCATGAGTCGAGACAGAGCAGTGGCATGGCGACATTTGAGCGAGAGGAGACAGCAGACACCCATCCGAGACCCGAGCACTTGGCATAGCTATGCACAGAGCCTATACGAGATCCGAGACCAGCCCCCCATTCCCAGACCAAAGAGCTCACGTCCTACTACATCTGACTTCTTTACACGCACTATGGTGGGACGCGCTATTGCCCGTCTCCAGCATGGCAGGGCCCATGACCTTTTCGGTTTACAGGCTGAGCACCTCATCTACGGAGGCACGACCCTTACACCGCTCATTGCCCACCTCTTCAACCGTGCACTGGTTGAAGGATCCCTGACTCATGGACTGAGCACACCATAGTGCCCATTCATAAGTCAGGAGATACTATGGATCCAGCTACATACCGGACGATCATGATTGGCCCTATATTGGCCAAGTTATATGGGGCGGTACTGGAGACAGAGTTGAGTACTCTCGCTGAGAGGAAGGGTATCAAGGCTCCAGGATAGGCAGGCTTCAGACGATATTACTCTACCATTGACCACATCTTCACTCTGAGATGCCTGATCGACCAGGCAAGGGTGAGGAAGAGGAGATTATATTGCTGCTTTGTGGACTTCGGCAGAGCATTTGACACCGTTCCCAGGGGACGACTCTTCATACGACTACTTGATATCGGAGCTCCAGAGGAGATGATATGGGGGATCTATGCCTTATACGAGAGAGTATCTGGCAGAGTCAGATGTTCGGGGGGCTTATCTCATCCACTTGCTAGCACTATCGGGGTGAAGCAAGGATGCCCTCTTTCACCCACCCTCTTTGGTCTCTACATTGATGAGATAGTGGACTACATACAGCATCAGGGGGGTGATGACATTGAGGTACGCGGGTCCACTGTCCATATTCTTTTATACGCTGATGATATTGTACTGGTTTCAGAGTCTGCAGAAGGCCTACAGCATCATCTACATGGCCTAGATGACTTTTGCACACACAGAGGGTTATCTGTGAACCTTGGTAAAACCAAGGTCATGATCTTTCATACATCAGCACAGGTACGCAGACATAGTTTGTTCACAGCAGCAGGTGGACCGATTGAGGTGGTCGGATCATATGTTTACTTGGGAGTGACATTTACAGCAGCATCAGGGGTCTTCTCTATGTCTGAGGCTGCACGTGACCGCATCACACGTGGGTATGCAGCACTTGCCTTGATGGAGAGACAGTGCCACCAGGCATATTTTCAGGAGCCCCGCACAAAGGGGTGGCTCTTCGACACTTTGGTTACACTAGGGCTCATGTATGGGGCACCCATATGGGGACCAAGATTAGCCACATCAGTATGGACAGCATTAGAGAGTCCACAGATCCTCATGATTTCTAGACTTATCCGCAGCAAGCCTTCAATACCACATGGTATCATTAGAGCAGAGCTCGCTGCACCACCGATGCTAGTTGAGGCACTATTCCAGACAATATGCCTATTACACAGACTCCGCAGCATGGATACAGAGCGCATTGCTTATCGAGCTTTCCAGGCATCACGGGACATGGCATTAGCAGGCAACACCTCCTCATGGTATGCACAGACACGAGACTCGTTGGCCCACCATGGCCTTGACATAGACAGGCTACCACCACTACAGTACGACTCACATGCACCCACCTACTCTCTCTCATCAGGAGAGGAATAGCATCATTCGTCAGGAGATATGGCATACATACATACAGAGGACATGGGTGAACCCTAGGGGTACATTGCCACCGAAAATGCTCTATTACCGTGAGCATTTTTTACATATATCGGACGAGGGCTTCATCGAGATTCCGAGATACATGCAGACATATCTACCCCACCCAGCATACTTAGACCTACGAGCACAGTTCCAGATAGAGGAGTCACTCCCGTTATGCATGACTATGGGAGACTAGCGATGCTTGGGACGCTTCCTCGCGGCAGCATACGAGAGGCGAGATCGGTCACTCCAGCCCACACATCAGCCAGGAGTGAGTACGCAGCAGACCATTACCCAGTTTTTTCAACGAGCTTAGCTACATCAGAGAGGTCCATCTATAGGGCTCACGCTCCACCAGGCAGCAGCACAGAGAGCACGGCGCCGACCACACATGGGCGGATATCATCGACCACGACTATATCAAGAGGATATCTCACGCTTCAGGACAGCCTACGACCACATGATGGAGCATAGGCGCACCACCACCCCATGGGTTGTCTTCCTTCAGGAGGCACTCAGACCACCTCCGATGTACCATATACTACAGTCTACACCCACCCCCACCCATTCACCAGTAGCTAGGGTGTTTTACTCACACTTTTACTCACATGTCCCCCATGTATTAGGTGGCCCACCCTTGCTCCATCGCGCATCGGGCGCGCTCCCGTCTTCATCGCAAGTCTTTGGGCTAAGCACACTGAGCATTTTTTTCTCATCTTCGAATGCAATGAGCGCTATGGCTAAGAAGGACGATTTGATGAAAATGGAGGACAAACTGACCATAGCTATCAAAGAAAACAAGAAGATGGTGGACTCCACTATCACGGCCATCATCAAACCCCTCTCATAGCTCGAGAAAGAAGTAGAAACATGTCACAAAGAGAGGGAAGCATGGCAAAAAGAGAAAGAAGAGTGTGAGAGGGAGAGAAACAAAGAAAAAGAAGAATGGGCTAAGGAAAGGGCAAACATGAAAGAAGAATTGGAGCTCATCAAAGCTTCAATTGTCTCTCTCACACCCGAAGAGGGAGAGATTCATATGAACACGACAGAAGCTTTAAAAGAAGAACGCACCAAAGCTTTGACCGCGAGCATGGAAAACAAATTAGAAGCCACCAAAGAAGGATGGATCGACATAGTGAGAAAGAACATCAAAAAAGAAGCCAAAGAGGAAGCACAAAAGGAAGAAGCACTCATCGTGCACACCACCATTGAAGAAGAAAAGATGAGACATGCCCGTCGTCTCAATGTACGCATCACGGGTATTGTAGAAAAAGAAGGCTCTACACCCGAGTCCGACGAGAAGACACTATGCAGGATGCTCGGCTACAAAGAGGACTCCCCTCCATTTATCAAGTCTTGGAGAACGGGACGAGACCCACGAAGAAGAGAGCTCTCATTCTACACTTCCCTTCAGAAGATGTAAGATCTACTTTCCTACGCAAGAGGGTGATTCTGAGAGCACTTGATGGCCCCCCCCATCTACCTTGATGATGATCTCACACCCATGCCAGTAGCACACCGCCGTGCATGCATGCCGAGAGTACACCAAGCTCGCAAAGAAGGAAAGAAGGCTTCATACAGAGATGGTCGTGTCATCATTGATGGCAAGGCCATCCCATAGGGATTCGCGGCCTGTGAGACACTCGAGGAGATACACCTTGCAGTTTGGAACTGCAATGGAGACCTATGGACACACCCAAAGAGGTTGGAAGAGGTGCGCAAAGGCAAAGACATCATTATGCTCACAGAGACACATGAGAGCCCGGACCGGGGCCTACCTCGAGTCCACGGTTTCCAGTGGGAGTCCACATACAGAGAGTGTACACGTCAGCATACCACCAGAGGATCCGGAGGAGTAACCATACTCTTCAGAGATGGACTTCAGAGCAGGATACAAATAGTCACACGTGACTCACAGGCCAGATATCTTTGGATTCGACTCCAGCTCTCACAGGAGCGGATCATCTTCATAGCTTTATGCTACTTTGCTCCCTCTAGCTCGTGGTTCGCTATCATAGATCGAGAGGAGGACTCACCACACACTTGCTTGTCAGAAGAGATTACAGAGTACTCTGCACTAGGGGAAGTCTTCCTTATGGGAGACTTCAATGCCAGGACAGGCAATGATCAGTGTGAGATATTTGACCCACAAGACCCACAGATACTACGTACCATAGAGGATGAGTCTACAGCTGGAGCTTCAGCTGACTCTACACACACTCATTATGGCACTCACTTACTCTGACTAGGCTCTCGACATAATCTCGTTATCTATAACGGGATGGCTCAGTGGCCTACCTTAGGAGGATTGACATGCATGCCACACTCAGTCAGAGATGGCAGGGGAAGTTTAGTAGATTACGTCATGGGATCTAGAGAGGCCATTCACCTACTTACCTCATTCACCATCCCACCTATACCCATTGGGGCCGATCACGCATACCTCGCTCTCTCCCTCAAGGGAGACACCCCTACACGCACACCCGCAGCACGCATCCCACACACCACCATCCACTTCACACACGAGCTAGCTCACATATATGCAGCCCAAGTCGAGAAGGGTCTTCTCTTGCTTCACCCTGACACTCCACTATCCCTACTCACCTCACATATAGCATCAGTTCTTCAGACATCTGCCATCAGCTCCTTCCCACACACCATCCATTCTGGTCACACACCTCCTCCCGGGACTATGCCACAACATCGTTGGTATGATGAGGAATGCAGAGATACCTACCGCCGACTACGAGCTCAGCGAGCATTGGGAGAGATCACAGAGAGACAGGCCACGGGACAGATGAAGACTCTCACAGGTCGGAAGAGGCGAGCCTTTGAGGAGGCACAGGTGCTTGAGCTATATCATCTCTTTATGACTATGGACAGTGCTGCAGCATGGCGTACCCTACGAGAGCCACGCCCGACCACACCTATTGGGGACCTACACACATGGCATGATTATGCTCAGAGATTATATGAGGTGCCTGGGCAGCCTTCCATTCCCCAGACACTTGAGCCTCACCCTACTAGTTCTTCTCTTTTCACAGCAAAGATGGTTGAGAGGGCCATAGGACGACTGCGACATGGACGTTCGACAGACCATACGGGATTGCAGAGCGAGCACCTCATATATGCATCCTCCACTATAGCCCCGTTGATTGCACATCATTGTGCCTATCCACACCATTGTGCCTATCCACAAATCTGGCGACACCTTGGATCCAGGGAATTACAGGACCATCATGATTGGCCACACCATGGCCAAACTATACGGTGCCATACTTGAGGCAGAGCTCAGCTCATATGCAGAGACTGAGGAGCTACGAGCACGAGGCCAGGCAGGTTTTCGGTGAGCTTTCTCTACTATTGATCACATCTTCATTTTGCGCTGCCTCATTGATGGGGCAAGGGTGCGGAAGAAGAGACTATATTGCTGCTTTGTGGACTTCCGCAAAGCTTTCGATACAGTGCCACGAGAGAGGCTCTTCCAACGCCTTCAGAGCTTGGGAATACCATCAGGGATGATTTGGGCAATCTATGCACTCTATGAGCAGGTGACCGGGAGAGTACAGTGTCCAGGAGGTATGTCTGAGGTCATTGCTAGCACCATCGGTGTTAAGCAAGGCTTCCCGCTCTCTCCCACTCTATTTGGTCTCTACATCGATGAGATTGAGGACTATATTCTCCGAGTTGGAGGAGAGGGTGCAGACCTCGCAGGTACACCTGTCCACATTTTATTATATGCCGATGACATTGTCTTGATTTCAGAGTCACCCGATGGATTACAGTGCCACTTGGATGCCCATGTTAGAGCGGAGATGTCACCAGGCACACTTCCAGGAGCCCCGCACGAAGGGGTGGCTATTTGACACACTAGTCCGACCAGCTATGATGTATGTTGCGACAGTTTGGGCCCCAGGCCTCAGCCACCCAGTGGAGTGCGATCGAGAGGCCCCAGGTACGTATGATCTCGCGACTATTTCGCGGGAAACAGTCGGTACCACATGACATCATCAGGGCAGAGCTAGCTAGCTCCACCACCCATGGAAGTAGATGCACTATTCCAGACTATCTGCTTTATTCAGAGGATGAGGGAGCTCCCTACAGACAGACTCACACGCAGAGCTTTTGAGGCATCTATACAGATATCAGAGTCAGGATATGAGAGAGCTTGGTACACTCAGGTTAGAGTATGGTTTGATAGTCATGGGCCTGATATGGACAGATTGCCGCCTTTTCAGTACGACCCAGACTCACCTCACATCCACCTCTCTCGTCATGAGAGGAATGTTGTGTTGAGACAGGATCTTTGGCAGCGCTACATTAGTCAGACATGGCACACACCACACATGGGATCGAGACTATTGCACTATCGAGACCAGTTCTTAGACATCCTAGCAGACGGTTTCATCCGGCGACCATGTTACATGGATACTTACATGCCTCATAGCTCGAGGGTAGCCATTGGCCAGTTGAGAGTCTCATCACATAGACTAGAGATTGAGAAGGGCAGAGCCGCAGACATTCCCAAAGAGGAGCGGATATGCAGGGTTTGCATAGTAGAGATAGAGGATGAGGAGCACTTTGTATGCAGATGTAGCGCATATGATGGCATCAGAGGTAGATACAGGACTCTATTTACAAGGCAGCCCACCCTCCGAGAGATCATGGACTCTAGAGACCAGCGACAGCTCGGGCGATTCCTACTAGAGATACAGAGTCACAGAGATTCCCTACTCCAGCCTACTGTAGCAGCCCAAACAGGAGGGAGACAGAGTCAGCTCACTGAGTTCTTTATTCCACGATGTGCTGCAGCCCTCCCCCCCTCAGCCCACACACCGAGAGGGGTGACTCTTCAGCAGGCTCAAGCTCCTCGAGCTAGGAGACGACCCCGTGCTAGAGGATATCGGGCCCCGAGACATCACCGACATGAGATTGCAGAGATCCAGGCTCGTCACCATCGCGCCATGGAGGAGAGACGATTCCAGATGATGGCTGATCCCGCTGCAGCTATCACGATGGCCCTGACTCCACCTCCACCTATGTATCACATCTTACACCCGCCCACTAGCACAGGATGGAGCTGGTTAGTCGTTTCAGATGCATTCCCATGCTTGTTGTACTACCCCTTTGCATATAGACTGCCATAGATATCGCACTCCATACACCCCCCCCTTTCATGGGTATCTCCACACGCATTTCACGGAGATATGTATCAGCTTTACCAGTTTCTTTTTCAGCACTTTTATCTTCTCTGATAGAAGATACACCCATGTACATCGATTTGTCTCATAGGCCGAGTTCGGCCTCCTAATAGACGTAAAAACACTTTCTCTCTCTCTCTCTCTCTCTCTCTCTCTCTCTCTCTCTCTCTCTCTCTCTCTCTCTCTCTCTCTCTCTCTCTCTCTCGAAGCTCTCAAAGAAGAACTCACCAAATCCTTGACCGAGAGCATGGAAAACAAATTAGAAGCTACCAAAGAAGGGTGGATCGACATAGTGAAGAAGAACATCAAAAAAGAAGCCAAAGAGAAAGCACAAAAGGAAGAAGCCCTCATCGTGCACACCACTATTGAGGAAGAAAAGATGAGACATGCCCGCCGTCTCAATGTACGCATCACGGGCATTGAAGAAAAAGAAGGCTCTACCCCCGAGTCCGATGGGAAAACACTATGCAAGATACTCGGCTACAAAGAGGAGTCCCCCCCATTCATCAAGTCTTGGAGAACGGGACGAGACCCCACGAAGAAGAGAGCTCTCATTCTACACTTCCCTTCCGAAGATATAAGATCTACTTTCCTACGCAGGAGGGTGATTTTGAGAGCACTTGATGGCCCCCCCATCTACCTTGACGATGATCTCACACCCATGCAGGTAGCACACCGTCGTGCATGCATGCCGAGAGTACATCAAGCTCGCAAAGAAGGAAAGAAGGCTTCATACAGAGATGGTCGTGTCATCATTGATGGCAAGGCCATCCCATAGGGATTCGCGGCCTGTGAGACACTCGAGGAGATACACCTTGCAGTTTGGAACTGCAATGGAGATCTATGGACACACCCAGAGAGATTGGAAGAGGTGCGCAAAGACAAAGACATCATTATGCTCACAGAGACACATGAGAGCCCGAACCGGGGCCTACCTCGTGTCCACGGTTTTCAGTGGGAGTCCACATACAGAGAGTGTACACGTCAGCACACCACCCGAGGATCAGGAGGAGTAGCCATACTCTTTAGAGATGGACTTCAGAGCAGGATACAGATAGTCGCACGTGATTCACAGGCCAGATATCTTTGGATTCGACTCCAGCTCTCGCAGGAGCGGATCATCTTCATAGCATTATGCTACTTTGCTCCTTCTAGCTCGCGTTTCGCTATCATAGATCGAGAGGAGGACTCACCATACACTTGCTTGTCAGAAGAGATTACAGAGTACTCTGCATTAGGGGAAGTCTTCCTTATGGGAGACTTCAATGCCAGGACAGGCAATGATCAGTGTGAGATATTTGACCCAGAAGACCCGGAGATACTACATACCATAGAGGATGAGTCTACAGCTCGAGCTTCAGCTGACCCTACACACACTCACTATGGCACTCACCTACTCAGACTAGGCTCTCGACATAATCTCGTTATCTATAACGGGATGACTCAGTGGCCTACCTCAGGAGGATTGACATGCATACCACACTCAGTCACAGATGGCGGGGGAAGTACAGTAGATTACGTCATGGGGTCCAGAGAGGCCATCCACCTACTTACCTCATTCACCATCCCACCCATACCCATTGGGGCCGATCACACATACCTCGCACTCTCCCTGAAGGGAGACACCCCTACACGCATACCCGCAGCACGCATCCCACACACCACCATCCACTTCACACACGAGCTAGCTCACATATATGCGGCTCGAGTCGAGCAGGGTCTTCTCTTACTTCATCCTGACACTCCACTATCTCTACTCACCTCTCAGATAGCATCAGTTCTTCAGACATCAGCCATCAGCTCCTTCCCACACACCATCCATTCTCGTCACACACCTCCTCCCGGGACTATGCCACAACATCGTTGGTATGATGAGGATTGCAGAGATCTTTACCGCCGACTACGAGCTCAGAGAGCATTGGGAGAGATCACAGAGAGAGAGGCCAAGGGACAGATGAAGACTCTCACACGTCGAAAGAGGCGAGCCTTTGAGGAGGCACAGGAGCTTGAGCTATACCATCTCTTTATGAGTATGGACAGTGCTGCAGCATGGCGCAGCCTACGAGAGCCACGCCCGACCACACCTATTGGAGACCCACACACATGGCATGATTATGCTCAGAGGTTATATGAGGTACCTAGGCAGCCTCCCATTCCCCAGCCACTTGAGCCTCGCCCTACTAGTTCTTCTCTCTTCACAGCAAAGATGGTTGAGAGGGCCATACGACGACTTCGACATGGACGTTCGACAGACCACGCAGGATTGCAGAGCGAGCATCTCATATATGCAGCCTCCACTATAGCCCCGTTGATTGCACATGTCTTCAACCGGGCTATAGGAGAGGGCTTCCCAGAGGAGTGGACTAGGCACACCATTGTGCCTATCCACAAATCTGGCGACACCCTGGATCCAGGGAACTACAGGACCATCATGATTGGCCACACCATGGCCAAACTATACGGTGCCATACTTGAGGCAGAGCTCAGTTCATATGCAGAGACTGAGGGGCTACGAGCACGAGGCCAGGCAGGTTTTCGACGAGCTTTCTCTACTATTGATCACATCTTCATTCTGCGCTGCCTCATTGATGGGGCAAGGGTGCGGAAGAAGAGGCTATATTGCTGCTTTGTGGACTTCCGCAAAGCTTTTGATACAGTGCCGCGAGAGAGGCTCTTCCAACGCCTCCAGAGCTTGGGAGTACCATCAGGGATGATTTGGGCCATCTATGCACTCTATGAGCAGGTGACTGGGAGGGTACGGTGTCCAGGAGGTATGTCTGAGGCCATTGCTAGCACCATCGGTGTTAAGCAAGGCTGCCCACTCTCTCCCACTCTATTTGGTCTCTACATTGACGAGATTGAGGACTACATTCTCCGAGCTGGAGGAGAGGGTGCAGACCTCGTAGGTACACATGTCCACATTTTATTATATGCCGATGACATTGTCTTGATTTCAGAGTCACCCGAGGGATTACAGCGCCACCTTGAGGCCCTGGATGAGTTTTGTACACAGAGGGGCTTGACAGTAAACCTTGGCAAGACCAAGGTCATGATCTTCCACACCTCCCCCATGGTGAGGAATGGAGCAGGATTCAGAGCTGGTGGTGGACAGATTGAGGTGGTCACTTCCTATGTCTATCTCGGAGTCACATTCACGAGCTTGCCTGGCCCCTTCAGCATGAGACAGGCAGCCACCGATAGACTCACACGTGGATATGCAGCTTTAGCCATGTTAGAGCGGAGATGTCACCAAGCACACTTCCAGGAGCCCCGCACGAAGGGCTGGCTATTTGACACACTGGTCAGACCAGCTATGATGTATGCTGCGACGGTCTGGGCCCCAGGTCTCACAGTCACCCAGTGGAGTGCGATCGAGAGGCCACAGGTACGTATGATCTCGCGATTATTTCGTGGGAAACAGTCGGTGCCACATGACATCATCAGGGCAGAGCTAGCTGCACCACCCATGGCAGTAGAGGCACTATTCCAGACTATCTGCTTTATTCAGAGGATTAGAGACCTCCCTACAGATAGACTCACACACAGAGCTCTTGAGGCATCTATACAGATATCAGAGTTAGGATATGAGAGAGCTTGGTACACTCAGGTTAGAGTCTGGTTTGATAGTCATGGACTTGATATGGACAGATTGCCGCCTTTTCAGTATGACCCAGACTCACCTCACATCCACCTCTCTCGTCGTGAGAGGAATGTTGTGCTCAGACAGGATCTCTGGCAGCTCTACATTAGTCAGACATGGCACACAGCACACATGGGATCGAGACTATCGCACTATCGAGACCAGTTCATAGACATACTAGCTGACGGTTTCATCCAGCGACCACGCTACATGGATACTCACATGCCTCATAGCTTGAGGGTAGCGATTGGCCAGCTGAGAGTCTCATCACACCGACTCGAGATTGAGACGGGCAGAGCCGCAGACATTCCCAGAGAGGAGCGGATATGCAGAGTATGCAGAGTAGAGATGGAGGATGAGGAGCACTTTGTATGCAGATGTAGCGCATATGATGGCATCAGAGGCAGATACGAGACTCTGTTTGCAGGGCAGCCCACCCTCCGAGAGATCATGGACTCTAGAGACCAGCGACAGTTCGGGCGATTCTTACTAGAGATACAGAGTCACAGAGATTCCCTACTCCAGCCTACTGTAGCACTCCATACAGGAGGGAGACAGAGTCAGCTCACTGACTTCTTTATTCCACGACGTGCTGCAGCCCTCCCCCCCTCAGCCCACATACCGAGCGGGGTGACTCTTCAGCAGGCTCAGATATCTCGAGCTAGGAGACGACCCCGTGCTATAGGATATCGGGCCCCGAGACTTCACCGACACCAGATTGCGGAGATCCAGGCTTGTGACCATCGCGCCATGGAGGAGAGACGATCCCAGATGATGGCCGATCCCGTTGCAGCCATCAGGGTGGCCCTGACTCCACCTCCACCTATGTATCACATATTACATCCCACCCACTAGCACAGGATGGAGCTAGTTAGTCGTTTTAGATGCATTCTCATGGTTGTTGTACTACCCTTTCGCATATAGACTATCATAGATATCGCACTCCATACACCCCCCACCACTTTCATGGGTATCCCCACATGCATACTACGGAGATCTATATCAGCTTAACCAGTTTCTTTTCAGCACTTTTATCTTTTCTGATTGACAGAAGATACACCCATGTACATCGATTTGTCTCATAGGCCGAGTTCGGCCTCCTAATAGACGTAAAAACACTTTTCTTTCTTTCTTTTTCTTTTCTTTTTCTCTCTCTCTCTCTCTCTCTCTCTCTCTCTCTCTCTCTCTCTCTCTCTCTCTCTCTCTCTCTCTCTCTCTCTCTCTCTCTCTCTCTCTCTCTCTCTCTCTCTCTCTCTCTCTCTCTCTCTCTCTCTCTCTCTCTCTCTCTCTCTCTCTCTCTCTCTCTCTCTCTTTCACCCACCCTCTTTGGTCTCTACATTGATGAGATAGTGGACTACATACAGCAGCAGGGGGGTGATGGCATTGAGGTACGCGGGTCCACTGTCCATATTCTTTTATACGCTGATGATATTGTACTGGTTTCAGAGTCGGCAGAAGGCCTACAGCATCATCTACATGGCCTAGATGACTTACACACAGAGGGTTATCTGTGAACCTTGGTCATGATCTTTCATACATCAGCACAGGTACGCAGACATAGTTTGTTCACAGCAGCGGGTGGACCGATTGAGGTGGTCGGATCATATGTTTACTTGGGAGTGACATTTACAGCAGCATCAGGGGTCTTCTCTATGTCTGAGGCTGCACGTGACCGCATCACACGTGGGTATGCAGCACTTGCCTTGATGGAGAGACAGTGCCACCAGGCATATTTTCAGGAGCCCCGCACAAAGGGGTCGCTCTTCGACACTTTGGTTACACCAGCGCTCATGTATGGGGCAGCCATATGGGGACCAAGATTAGCCAGATCAGTATGGACAGCATTAGAGAGGCCACAGATCCTCATGATTTCTAGACTTATCTGCAGCAAGCCTTCAATACCACATGATATCATTAGAGCAGAGCTCGCTACACCACCGATGCTAGTTGAGGCACTATTCCAGACAGTATGCCTATTACACAGACTCCGCAGCATGGATACAGAGCGCATTGCTTATCGGGCTTTCCGGGCATCACGGGACATGGCATTAGCAGGCGACACCTCCTCATGGTATGCACAGACACGAGACTGGCTGGCCCACCATGGCTTTGACATAGACAGGCTACCACCACTACAGTACGACTCACATGCACCCACCTACTCGCTCTCTCATCAGGAGAGGAATAGGATCATTCGTCAGGAGATATGGCATACATACATACAGAGGACATGGGTGAGCCCTAGGGGTACATTGCCACCGAAAATGCTCTATTACCGTGAGCATTTTCTACATATATCGGACGAGGGCTTCATCGAGATTCCGAGATACATGCAGACATATCTACCCCACCACCTTCGAGTCATCATTGGGCAGCTCCGGGTCTTATCGCACCAGCTTGAGATTGAGAGGGGTCGATCCAGGGGAGTCCCCCGTGAGGAGAGATGGTGCCCAGCATGCGAGACAGAGGTAGAGAGTGAGGAGCATTTTGTTATCAGATGCCCAGCATACTTAGACCTACGAGCACAGTTCCAGGTAGAGGAGTCACTCCCGTTATGCATGACCATGGGAGACCAGCGACGCTTGGGACGCTTCCTCGCGGGAGCATACGAGAGGCGAGATCGATCACTCCAGCCCACACATCAGCCACGAGTGAGTACACAGCAGACCATTACCCAGTTTTTTCAGCGAGCTGAGCTACATCAGACAGGTCCACCTATAGGGCTCACGCTCCACCAGGCAGCAGCACAGAGAGCACGGCGCCGACCACGCATGGGAAGATATCATCGACCACGACTATATCAGGAGGATATCTCACGCATCAGGACAGCCTACGACCACATGATGGAGCATAGGCACACCACCACCCCATGGGTTGTCTTCCTTCAGGAGGCACTCAGACCACCCCCGATGTACCACATACTACACCCACCCCCACCCATTCACCAGTAGCTAGGGTGTTTTACTCACACTTTTACTCAAATGTCCCCCATGTATTAGGTGGCCACTATCTGCGGAGTCAGAGCCAGGTCTTCCCATCCTTTTCCAGCCTTATATATCTTTGTGTCGCGATATACCTTTTATTTCATTTTATCCTCTACACAGGGTTACTACACTTGTACATGGTTTTTTGTCTCATAGGCCAAGTTTGGCCTCCAAAAGACGTTAATATGACTTTCTTCTTTCTCTCTCTCTCTCTCTCTCTCTCTCTCTAGGACCAGCGCCCTCTAGGTTGCTTCCTAGTAGAGCTCCAACGCCGCCGTGCATCACTTCTCCAGCAGCGGATGGGCATGCACTTGGCCCCCAGACTTCTATTACAGATTTTTCAGACCCACAGCCACCCGAAGACCAAGCTCGACGCAGGGTGTCACATTACAGAGAGCAAAGGAGCTTAGACGACAGCGCCGACGACCGAGACCCCCACTCCGAAGAGCCCGTCCCCACCAGAGCGAGATTCCGGCGATTCACGCGCGCCATGACATGGAGATACGGAGACGTCAACAACGCACTCCTGTCGATCTCTATGTGCAGAGCATTTTAAAGATCGCCACGATGCCTTACCCACCGATGCACTATAACCTACACCCACTCCAGGCACTTAGAGCGTTATGACACCACCGAGCCTCCCCTCCCTATGCATATCATATTTGTACATCACCTATTGAGCATATAGAGTGCATACCCATAGCACCCCATACCCTTGATGCGAGCTTTTATCCACTCCTTTTATATTCTGTTTTGTACCCACATTTTATTTTCGTTTTGGGATCAGATTGGATTGGATCATACTACTCATGTATATGTTTTGTCTCATAGGCCAATTTTGGTCTCTAATAGACGTTAAAATGTCTTTCTTTCTCTCTTTCTCTCTCTCTGCATATAGAGTGCATACCCATAGCACCCCACACCCTTGATGCCAGTTACTATCCACTCCTTTTATACCCGTTTGCGGTACTCACACTTTATTTTCCTTTTGGGATCACAGTGGATTGGATCATACTGATGTATATGTTATGTCTCATAGGCCGATTTTGGCCTCTAATAGACGTTAAAAAGTCTTTCTTTCTTTCTCTCTCTCTCTCTCTCTCTCTCTCTCTCTCTCTCTCTCTCTCTCTCTCTCTCTCTCTCTCCCTCTCCCTCTCCCTCTCCCTCTCCCTCTCTCTCTCTCTCTCTCTCTCTCTCTCTCTCTCTCTCTCTCTCTCTCTCTCTCTCTCTCTCTCTCTCTCTCTCTCTCTCTCTCTCTCTCTCTCTCTCTCTCTCTCTCTCTCTCTCTCTCTCTCTCTCTCTCTCTCTCTCTCTCTCTCTCTCTCTAATCCTAAACATTGAAATGGCTCCCATGGACCGGAAGGAAGTGGACGACCTTATCGCTAAAGCTCTCAAAGAGGCCAAAAAGGAGGCAGACCGCAACCTCAATATGGAGATACGAAAGATGATGGAAAAGTTCAAAGGACTCGAAGAACAAGTAATGAATAAAGTTAAAGGACTGGAAGAACAAGTGAAGACTCTCACAGAAGAACGAGACCACTAGAGGACAGCTTATGAGCACATGAAAGAAGAGGGGGAGATCTCCAACGTGGAGATACTCAAGGAAGAAATAAAGAAGGAAATCAAAACGGAGGTAGAATCTACTCGAGAGTCATGGGTGGAAGTAGTACACAAAAGAGTTAAGAAGGAAGTAAGGGAAGACGTGCAAAAAGAAGAGCTCACACGAGTCCAGGGTACACTTGAGGAGGAGAGGCTTCGACACACTCGAAGACTTCACATTCCGATTACAGGCCTACCGGAAGGGGTATCACCGGAGGAAGACGCCACTGACATTTGCCGTCGACTTGGATACGAGAGCATGCCCTACACAGACGCATGGAGGGTGGGGAGGGATACATCGCGTTTGCGAGCACTCATCCTCAAGATGAGTTCCGAGGAGGCACGGACCGCCTTTTTTAGACGTCGATCAGTACTACGTGGACTACCCGGCGGCACCCTCTACATGGACGAGGACCTCACGCGTATGCAGGTGGCACACCGACTCGCTTGCATGCCACAGATACTCCAGGCACGTCGAGAGGGGAGGAAGGCCTTTTACCGTGATGGTAAGGTCTTCATAGATGGACGCCCTATCAAATAGGGCCATGCGGCCTATGAGACATCACTACACTAGGAGACACCACTCAGAGGAGCAGTGTGGAACTGCAACGGGGCACTCTGGACGCGACAAGACAAAGTCGAGGAGATCCTAGCATCACATGACTTTGCGTGCATCACAGAGACACACGAGAGCCCAAAGAGAGGTCTACCACGCATTGCAGGTTTTCATTGGGAATCTGCATTCAGGACCACGACGAGACAGAGTACAGCACGAGGATCGGGAGGAGTGGCCATCGTATTTCGACAGGAGATACAGAGTCGGATCCATATTATAGGTAGAGATGAGGAGGCACGATACATGTGGGTTCGCATGGAGATAGCACAGGGGAGCTCGATTTACATTGCTATATGCTACTTCCCAACAGGCGGATCTCGATACGCAGGACAGGATCTGGGGGGACCGATCCGAGATAGAGACTCACCATACACAGCGCTTTCAGATTAGATACTACATTACAGCACACTAGGTGAAGTCTTCCTTATGGGGGACTTCAATGGCCGCACTCAGTCGCATCAGTGCGAGGCATACGACATGGATCACCCACAGATCATGAGGGCCAGAGACCCCGATGAGATTAGCACGAGCAGGGTATCAGCATATACGGGTGAGGACACCACCGGCTATGGCAGACATCATCTCGTTAGATATAACGGGATGAATCGTTGGCCAGGTTCAAGCGGATTTACTTGCTTCCCTCACGGGGGAGGTGAGAGCACAGTCGACTACATTTTGGGTACTACCTCTTGAGCTTCACTCATCCCTTCACTGAGTATTGGACGATGCCCACTCTGTGCTGACCACACATTTATCACATTCACACTCTCATCTCCGATTCCATTAGACCCTCCCTCACCCACTGAGATACATACCACGATACACTTCACACACGAGCTCTCACATGTTTATGCACACCACTTACAAACCCGCCTACTCTCCCTTGACCCATTCTCAACTTTGGACACACTTACATCACATATCACCTCCATCCTACAGGACTCAGCTCTCCGCAGCTTCCCACACCGCACACATATGCACCCTCCACGCACACGATCCATGCCCCAGAACCGCTGGTATGATGCAAATTGTCGTGAGCTGCGAAAGCACCTACAGATTTTAGAGCATAGAGGAGATATTACACACACACAGGCACAGCGTCGCATGCAGAGCCTTACTCGCCGCAAACGGCGGGATTGGGAGGAGAGACAGTATTGGGATATTTACCATTTGCTCATGAGTCGAGACAGTGCAGTGGCATGGCGACATTTGCGAGAGAGGAGACAGCAGACACCTATCCGAGACCCGAGCACTTGGCATAGCTATGCACGGGGCCTATACGAGATCCCAGGCCAGCCTCCCATTCCCAGACCGCAGAGCTCACGTCCTACTACCTCTGACTTCTTCACACCCACTATGGTGGGACGCGCTATTGCCCGGCTGCAGCATGGCAGGGCCCATGATCATTTCGGTTTACAGGCAGAGCACCTCATCTATGGAGGCACGACTCTCGCACCGCTCATTGCCCATCTCTTCAACCGTGTATTGGTTAAAGGGTTCCCAGACTCATGGACTGAGCACACCATAGTGCCCATTCATAAGTCAGGTGATACTATGGATCCAGGTACATACCGAACGATCATGATTGGCCCTATATTAGCCAAGTTATATGGGGCGGTACTAGAGACAGAGTTGAGTACTCTCACTGAGAGGAAGGGCATCAGGGCTCCAAGACAGGCAGGTTTCAGACGAGATTACTCTACCATTGACCACATCTTCACTCTGAGATGCCTGATCGACCAGGCCAGGGTGAGGAAGAGGAGATTATATTGTTGCTTTGTGGACTTTCGCAAAGCGTTTGACACTGTTCCCAGGGATCGACTCTTCAGACGACTCCTTGACATCCGACCTCCGAAGGAGATGATATGGGGGATCTACACCTTATACGAGAGAGTATCTGGTAGAGTCACATGTCCAGGGGGCTTATCTGATCCACTTGCTAGCACTATCCGGGTGAAGCAAGGATGCCCTCTCTCACCCACCCTCTTTGGTCTCTACATTGATGAGATAGTGGATTTCATACAACAGCAAGGGGGAGATGGCATTGAGGTACACCGGTCCACTGTCCATATTCTTTTATACGCTGATGATATTGTATTGGTTTCAGAGTCTGCAGAAGGTCTACAGCATCATCTACACGGCCTAGATGACTTTTGCAGACACAGAGGGTTATCTGTGAACCTTGGTAAAACCAAGGTCTTGATCTTTCATACATCAGCACAGGTACGCAGACATAGTTTGTTCACAGCAGCAGGTGGATCGATCGAGGTGGTCGGATCATATGTTTACTTGGGGGTGACATTTACAGCAGCATCAGGGGTCTTGTCTATGGCTCAGGCAACCCGTGACCGCATCACACGTGGGTACGCAGCACTAGCTTTGATGGAGAGACAGTGCCACCAGGCGTATTTTCAGGAGCCCCGCACAAAGGGGTGGCTCTTTGACACTTTGGTTACGCCAGCGCTCATGTATGGGGCAGCCATATGGGGACCAGGATTAGCTACATCAGTATGGACAGCATTAGAGAGGCCACAGATCCTCTTGATTGCCAGACTTATCCGCAGCAAGCCTTCAGTACCACATGATATCATTAGAGCAGTGCTCGCTGCACCACCGATGCTAGTTGAGGCACTATTGCAGACGGTATGCCTATTACACAGACTTCGGGGCATGGATACAGAGCGCATTGCTTATCGTGCTTTCGAGGCATCACGTGATATGGCATTAGCAGGCGACACCTCCTCATGGTATGCACAGACACGAGACTGGCTTGCCCACCATGGCTTTGACATAGACAGGCTACCACCACTACAGTACGACTCTCATGCACCCACCTACTCGCTCTCTCATCAAGAGAGGAATAGGATCATTCGTCAGGAGATATGGCATACATACATACAGAGGACATGGGTGAGCCCTAGGGGTACATTGCCACCGAAAATGCTCTACTACCGCGAGCATTTTCTACATATATCAGGCACGGGCTTCATCGAGATTCCGAGATACATGCAGACCTACCTTCCCCACCACCTACGAGTCGTCATTGGACAGCTCCGGGTTTCATCACATCAGCTCGAGATTGAGAGGGGTCGGTCCAGGGGAGTCCCCTGTGAGGAGAGGTGGTGCCCAGTATGCCAGACAGAGGTAGAGAGTGAAGAGCATTTTGTTATCAGATGTCCAGCATACATAGACCTACGAGCACAGTTCCAGATCGAGGAGTCATTCCAGCTGTGCATGACTATGGGAGACCACAGACGCTTGGGACGCTTTCTCACAGAAGCATACGAGAGGCGAGAGCAGTCACTACAGCCCATACATCAGACACGGGTGAGTACCCAGCAGACCATTACCCAGTTCTTTCAGCGAGTTGAGCTACATCAGAGAGGTCCATCTATAGGGCTCACGCTCCACAAGGCAGCACCACAGAGAGCACGGCGCCGACCACGCATGGGCGGATATTGTCGACCACGACTATATCAGGAGGATATCTCACGCATCAGGATTGCCTACGACCACATGATGGAGCGTAGGCGTACCACCACCCACTGGGTTGTCTTCCTTCAGGAGGCACTCAGACCACCACCGATGTACCACATACTACACCCACCTCCACCCATCACTAGTAGCTAGGGTGTTTTACTCACATTTTGGACCCCCCCATGTATTAGGTGGCCACTATCTGCAGAGTCAGAGCCACATCTCCCCAGCCTTTTCCAGCCCTGTATAGCTTTGTGTAGCGATATACTTTTTATTTCATTTTATCTTCTACACAGGGTTACTACACTTGTACATGGTTTTTGTCTCATAGGCCAAGTTTGGCCTCCAGAAGACGTTAATATGACTTTCTTACTTTCTTTCTTTCTCTCCCCCTCCCCCAATGCATATCATATTTGTCTCTCACCTATTGAGCATATAGAGTGCATACCCATAGCACCCCACAACCTTGACGCCAGTTATTATCCACTCGTTTTATACTCTCTTTTTGTACTCACCCTTTATTTTCCTTTTGAGATCACAATGGATTGGATCATAGTGATGTATATGTTTTGTCTCATAGGCCGATTTTGGCCTCTAATAGACGTTAAAAATTCTTCTCTCTCTCTCTCTCTCTCTCTCTCTCTCTCTCTCTCTCTCTCTCTCTCTCTCTCTCTCTCTCTCTCTCTCTCTCTCTCTCTCTCTCTCTCTCTCTCTCTCTCTCTCTCTCTCTCCCTCCCCTCCTATGGCTCCCAAGTTGGAGGAACAATTGGCCACCTTAGAGCATACCCTCCGAGACTTGATAGGGAAACATAAGAAAGAAGGAGATTCTGGACTGAACGGGGTTACCCGCAGAGTCGTCGCCCTCGAAGCCAAGGTAGCAGCCTTGGAGAAGGAAAACGAGTCCATGCAGGAGGAGCTTCTTGCTACCCCCAACCAGCACTCACAGGATCAAGAGGAGTTGCACACTCGGCTTACTGATATGAGGACGAGACTGGACAGCATACGTGAGGGGGAGATCGCCCAACAGCTAGAGGACATCCGGACGACTATCAAAAGAGAGTGCATAGAGGTTGTTCAAAGTGAGCTTGAAACTAAAAAAGATGGATGGGTCGAAGTTGTCAAAAAAAAACCTTCGACAGGAGGCAAAGAAGAACCACCACCATGAGGAGATCCACATAGTACACACCAGCATTGAGGAGGAGCAGATGCAACAGGCTCGAAGGCTCAATGTCCACGTCTCTAGCCTCACAAAGACAGACGGATCACCAAAGAAGGACGAGCATCGCTTGTGCACACTACTTGGATACCGCGCGGATGAGCCTCTTCCTTTCACCAAAGCTTGGAGACCAAGACAAGACACCACATGGAGCGGAGCACTTATTCTTCACTTCTCGGATGAGGCAAGGAGGAGAGACTTCCTCAGACGACGAGCGGTACTACGCACTACATCGAGCACCCCGATCTATTTGGATGACGACCTCACGAGGATGCAGGTAAAGCACAAACGTGCATGCATGCCACGTGTCCTCCAGGTCCGACGTGAGGGACATCGTGCCCTATACACAGATGACCGTATCATCATCGATGGACAACCCATTGTTTAGGGATTCGCGGCCTATGAGACAGCACAGAAGGAGGTGCACATTGTAGTATGGAACTGCAATGGATCTTTTGGACACATCCAGGGCACCTCGAGGAGGTGATGGAGGGGAGAGACATGATCTTCTTGACAGAGACACACGAGAGCCCGGGGAGGAGCCTACCGAGGATTGAGGGCTATATGTGGGAGTCAACTCATCCCCAACAGATGCGACAGCACACCACGCGAGGATC
The DNA here is from genome assembly GCA_020310875.1 of Ceratopteris richardii. NCBI lineage: Eukaryota > Viridiplantae > Streptophyta > Polypodiopsida > Polypodiales > Pteridaceae > Ceratopteris > Ceratopteris richardii. Next base: position 149,622,150 of record CM035439.1, read on the forward strand.
GCGAGGAGTAGCCGTGCTCTATAGTCAGTCGCTACAAAGCAGGGTACAGGTGGTAGCCAGAGACCGAGAGGCACGTTTCATGTGGATACGCCTCCAGCTATCAGAGGAGAGAGCAGCGTATTTCGCCATCTGCCATATTGCATCCATCGGCTCGCGCTTCACACATTCCCCCGTGAAGCCCTCAGAGGGGGAGGGACCAGACACCACATCGTCATGAGTGCCTCAGTGACATCATTATGGAGTATACTCGGATGGGCGAAGTCTTCCTTGTAGGAGACTTCAATGCCCGCACTCAAAGCCACCAGTGTGATATCTACGACTTTGACGACCCTGAGATGCTTTGCACCATGGAGGACATGTCTACACTCAGAGCCTCCGCCGACACCGCCACACCCACCTCATATGGCGGACACCTACTCCACATGGGAGCAACACACCGTCTCATTATATATAATGGGATGGCGACTTGGCCCACCTCGAGTGGTCTCACCTGCATTCCACCCACAACATCGCATGGAGGCAGTGTGGTGGACTATGTTATCGGACCCCCGGAGGCGACACATCTCATCACCTCATTCACAATCTCACCCACCCATACCGATTGGAGCTAATCACGCATATCTCGCCCTATCCATATGCGGCTCACCATGCATATCCGCCACCATAGAGCCACATGCCCATACCACCATTCACTTTAGAAATGAGCTAGCACATATCTATAGCTCCCATGTTCGAGAGCGCATCTACTCCCTTGACCCCTCCGCCCCACTGGACACCCGTACCGCCCACTTCTCCTCCATCCTCCACACATCCGCTACTCTCAACTTCCCATACACCACCCACAGCATCGCACATTCAACACGGCTGGGGCATACACCCCAGAATAGATGGTACGATGAGGAGTATAGACAACTATACCGACATCTCAAAGCACAGAGTATCTTGGGATCCATCACAGAGGAGGAGGCACGACGACAAATGCGAGCCCTCACACGCCGGAAGCGACGAGCTTTCGAGGAGAGTTAGGAGGCAAAGCTATTTGACCTTCTCATGAGTAGGGATTGCGCCACCGCGTGGAGGGCCCTACGTGAGCCACGCCCACCTACACCCATAGCAGATCCTCAAACTTGGCACACCTATACCCAGAGGTTATATGACATCCCAGGAAAGCCACCATTGTCGATCCCTCCCACACTACGTCCTGTGATATATACCCTATTCACGATAGGCATGGTACGACAAGCCATCCATTGGCTACAACATGGCCGTTCATTAGACCACACGAGACTACAAGGCGAGCACTTTATATACGCAGTCGATGTAGTTTCCCACCTGATCGATCATCTCTTCAACCGTGCTTTGGTTGACGGATTACCTGACTCGTGGACTATGCATACCATTGTGCCTATCCATAAGACCGGCGATATGATGGACCCAGGGAACTACAGGACTATTATGATAGGCCATATCCTGGCCAAGATCTATGGGGCAATACTAGAGGCAGAGCTCAGTACACACGCTGAGGCAGCTCGGATCAGATCACCTCGCCAGCAGACTTCCGCCGCACTTTCTCCACCATCGACCACATCTTCGTACTTCGTTGCTTGATTGAGGGCGTGAAGGCGAGGAAGCATAGACTATACTGTTGCTTTGTGGATTTCCGTAAAGCCTTCGACATGGTCCCTCGAGAGAGACTACTACGGAGACTCCAAGAGTTATAGCTACCATCAGACATGTTATGGGCCATTCATGCTTTGTATGCACGAGTCACAGGAAGGGTGCGCTCCCCCGGCGGCCTATCAGATAGCCTTGTTAGCACCATTGGTGTGAAACAAGGTTGCCCTCTCTCACCCACTATCTTTGGTCTCTACATCAACGAGATCACGAAGTATATACAGCGAGGAGGAGGGCTAGGAGGAGACCTCGGAGGTACGCCACTACACATCCTATTATATGTTGATGACATTGTCTTGCTTTCAGAGTCAATGGAGGGGTTGCAGTCACATTTATAGGCGCTCGATATCTTCTGCATGGAGAGAGGACTCACAGTGAACCTTGGCAAGACCAAGGTCATGATCTTCCATACCTCCAGGACAGTATGCCATCGCGCCTCTTTCACCGTAGCTGGAGGACAGATAGAGGTAGTGGACTCCTATGTCTACTTAGGTGTCACCTTCTCGAGCAGCACAGGGGTACTCTCCATGGCACAGGCAGCGAGAGATAGATTGACGCAAGGCTATGCGGCACTTGCAGGATTGGAGAGACATTGCTTTCAGGAACATTTTTCAGGAGCCCCGGACTAAGGGGTGGCTCTTTGATACTCTAGTGACACAGGGCATTGATGTACGCAACGACAGTATGGGCACCAAGAATTACGGAGGCAATGTGGACGCGGATTGAGAGGCCCCAGGTTACCATGATCTCATGCTTGCTCTGCAGCAAGCCCTCCGTTCCACATGACATTATACAAGCTGAGCTTGGCACACCACCGATGCTTGTGGAGGCCCTCTTTCAGCTCGTGACCTTTATTCTGAGAGTCAGAGAGCTCCCCACCAGCCGACTCACAAGGCTTGCATTTGAGAGCTCTAGACATTTGGCAGAGACGGGGCATGAGAGAGTATGGTATGCACAGACCTACCGATGGTTAGCAGACCATGGCATTAGCATTACCGATCTCCCCCCCTTTTCAGTATGACCTCTCTTCCCCCCATATTACCCTCTCTTGTTCGGAGAGGAACAAGATCATCCGTCAGGACTGCTACAGATACATGTCAGGGAAACATGGATAGCACCACGGGAGCCTCTTCCCACAGAGGCAACACTACAGAGAGCACTTCTTGACAATGACAGCGGATGGTTTCATTCAGAGACCACGATACATGGATACATACATGGCACGAGCAGAGAGAGTGGCCATTCGGAAGCTCACAGTATCATCACAACAGCTCGAGATTGAGGTTGGGCGAGGGACACATACCCCCAAGGATGAGAAATTATGCAGGATATGCCGAGAGGAGGTGGAGGACGAGGAGCACTACACATATAGATGCGAGGTATATGAAGACATCAGAGACCGCTACCCACAGCTCTTCAGGGGCCCAAAGAGATCGAGGCTTTATTAGAGACGGAGGACCAACGCAATGTTGCACTCGTACGTCGTACGCTACGATTTCACTCGTCTAGTCCCGTCCTGTCCGAACGCGTATGATTCGTCCAGTCAAAAAATTGCCGATCGATCGTTTCACGTTATTTAGGGTTGCGGCCGGTTATAATGCACATTGTACACATAGAAAGTATTCGCGAGCTTCCGCTCCATCGACTTCAAGCCTAGGGTTGTTGAGCATTAGCCTTTAGGGTTGTTGAGACTTGAGAATTAGGGTTATTGAGCAGCCCCCTTCTCATCTTTAGCATCTTTCTCAACTTCCAACAGCCCTTCTTCTCATCTTTAGCATCTTTCTTAGCTCCCAACAGGCCCTCTTATCATCTTTATCACCCTCATGGCTCCTCCTCTTCATGAAGCCTTTCACACGCATTGTGTAGCTTTTGAAAGGGTGAAGGATAAGTCCAATATGTGTAGGTGGTATTGCAAGTATTGTGGAAGGATACAAACATCTAGTGTGACTCGACTTCTCATCCATTTATGCAAATTGGGTGGAGAATGCTCTCCGTGCAATGGTATTCGCGATGATGTTTATGAAGAATGTCGCAAGAAATATCTTCCATTGAAGAGGAGAAAAGGCTCTCTTCCTCAACATGAAGTGGTCTCACCGGATCATGAAGATATCGGAATAGGTAATGTTCCATCCATTTCTATTGGTTCAGATGCAGCCACAATGAGTTCACATGAATGTGAGGAAGGAACAAGTCTTCCAAAGAGAAATAAGGGAGTATTTGAGAGTGGTAGTGGTTCCTCTCGACAACCTACCCTTGCACAAGTGTCGGGTGGAGTATCAGGGACGTTGGCTTTTCTTAAAGAAAGGCAAAGAATGGCTGAAATTGAAATTGCAAGAACCATCATTGAGTGTAATCTTCCCTTTAATGTGCTTCGTTTGGATCCATGGAGGCGTATGATAAGAGCCATAGCTAATGTAGGACCTTGTGAGGAATGGTATGGTGTTTCCTACAATGATATGCGTACATAGAAATTGGATGAAGAAAAAGCAAGAATTGATAAATCTTTGGAGCCCGTGCGAGCCGGTTGGGCCAAATATGGATGCTCCATTATCTCTGATGGATGGAGTGATCGCAGAAAGAGAGGGATTATCAATATCCTTGTCTCTTGCCCTCTTGGTACCTACTTCTTACGGGCGGTGGATTTGAAAGTAAGAGGCAAAAAAGTCACTGGAAGCTTTATTTATTCACATATCTGGCAAGCCATACTTGAGGTAAGTTTCCAAATTCATTAAAATTAAGATTTTGCCTTAAAATCTGAATCCACATTTCATTCATTAAAATTCAGATTTTGCATTCTAGATTTTATGTAAAATCATAAATACGTGTGCCATATAATATGTATGTATCATGTAATATTATGAAATTTGAATCATGATATATGAATGACTTATATTCAGCATGCTAATTGTTTTTGTTTCCCTTTATAACTTTTAATAGGTTGGTTACCAACATGTTATACAAGTCATTACAGACAATGCTATGGGAAGGAAGCTAGAGCAAGAGTTTCCATCTATAGTGTGGAGTCCTTGTGCCACTCATTGCCTTGATCTTCTTATGGAAGACATTGGCAAATTAGAGTGGGTGAAGAGCATTACATCAGAGGCCATCTCCATTATGGACTTCAAAAATGCTAAGGTGAGGATGCTTGCTATATATCGCTCATATTCAGATTTGGAGCTAAAAAAGCCATCAACGACAAGATCTGCAGCCATGTGGATACTTTTAGACCGTCTTTTTCAAGTCCAAAATAAACTTCAAAAGACGGTTGTTTCAGAAGAGTTCAAAGAATGGTTAGATGGAGAGCCCATTGCCCAACAACAAGAGGCAAAGGCTATGCAAAGATTGTGTTTGAAAGAGTCTTTTTGGAGAAGTGTTCATGGTCTTGTCATTGCTATACTACCACTATATAAAGTTCTACACATGACCGATATGGAGGGAGCAACAATTGGTGTACTTTATCAATTTATGAAGGAGGCAATAAATGAAATTCAAAAGTGCACCATCCTTGATGAGTCGGTTGATCCATCATGGTAAGTATGACTTTGTTACTTCAAAGTTTAAAAACTCCATGAATCGTGTCATTAAAATTTATAATATCTGATGCTCATTGCTCATTAATGTGTATGCTTTTTTTTCCTATCCCTTATAGTGATATTTTGGAGAGCACACCTAAAAGGGATGACCTTCTCTACTTGATTGAGAAGAGGCGGAAGTGGATGAAGCTCTCGATTCATGGATTCATGGTTTTGCTGCTCTCTTACATCCGGCTTTCAAAGAGTCATCCTTATTTATGGACACTTCACTCTTGGAAGATAGAGACACATATCTTCCAAAGATTCTCTCATCTAACGATCATGGTAAATTTCTACAAGATTTTATTAATTATAATGATCAAAGGGGTAGTGCATTGGCTTCATCCTTGGCACAGTGAAAAGCAACGTTTTAGCAATGGCAACGGCAATGCGTTAGCAACGGGTTAGCAACGAGGGCAACGTTTGGAGCTATGAGTTTCGATAAAGTTATTTATTTTTCAAAACTTATATATTTATTTTTAGGTATTTTGGGTCCTAGGATATATAATAAGGTGGGATATGACTAAATATACCATAAAATACTATATATATATATATATATATATATATATATATATATATATATATATATATATATATATATATATATATATATATATATATACATACATACATACATACATACATACATACATATACACATACATACACATACACATACACATACACATACACATACACATACACATACACATACACATACACATACACATACACATACACATACACATACACATACACATACATATACATATACATATACATACATACACATAAAGAGAAATGAACCTCTAAAGCTTTTTGTGCCTTCCTCATTCTCCACATTTTTTGAAGATTTGGAATAAGGTTATAGATAATTTTTTCTCTCCCCTAAGAGAAACACTTTTTTGGTATTTTTTGGATTTTAAAAAAAATGAATGCAAAGCAACGCGTTGCGAACGTGGCAACGTTGCGAAGTTGCAGTGGCGAAGTTGCATAACGTTCGCAACATGTTGCGATGCAACTATGATCCTTGGATTGGAAGAGAGATTCATTGGTGAAACCCTTCTTTTGGTGGGAGAGTTTTGGCTATCAAATGCCAACACTCCAGAGATGTGCTATGCGCGTTCTTGCACAGGTATGCATTCTTAGTTTTTATCTTGCTTTTAATTTTTCCATATATGCTTCATGAATCATATTTCATGATTATTGATGTTAT
>CM035439.1:149636114-149638614 GCA_020310875.1 Ceratopteris richardii
CGAGTTCGGCCTCCTAATAGACGTAAAAACACTTTCTTTCTTTCTTTCTTTCTTTCTTTCTCTCTCTATATGCAGCAGGCCGTCGCAAGCCTTGTTAGCACCATTGGTGTGAAACAAGGTTGCCCTCTCTCACCCACTCTCTTCGGTCTCTACATCGACGAGATCACGGAGTATATACAGCGAGGAGGGCGAGGAGGAGACCCCGGAGGTACGCCAACACACATCCTATTATATGCTGATGACATTGTCCTTTCAGAGTCACAGGAGGGGTTGCAGTCACATTTACAGGCGCTTGATACCTTTTGCATGGAGAGAGGACTCACAGTGAACCTTGGCAAGACCAAGGTCATGATCTTCCATACCTCCAGGACAGTATGCCATCGTGCCTCTTTCACGACAGCTAGAGGACAGATAGAGGTAGTGGACTCCTACGTCTACCTAGGTGTCACCTTCTCAGGCAGCACAGGGGTATTCTCCATGGCACAGGCAGCGAGAGATAGATTGCCGCGAGGCTATGCGGTACTTGCAGGATTGGAGAGACGCTGCTTTCAGACACATTTTCAAGAGCCCCGGACTAAGGGGTGGCTCTTTGACACTCTAGTGACACCCGCATTGATGTATGCAGCGGCAGTATGGGCACCAGGGATCACAGAGGTGATGTGGGCACGGATTGAGAGGCCCCAGGTCACCATGATCTCACGCTTGCTGCGCAGCAAGCCCTCCGTTCCACATGACATTATACGAGCTGAGCTTGGCACACCACCGATGCTAGTGGAGGCCCTCTTCCAGTTGGTGACCTTTATTCTGAGAGTCAGAGAGCTCCCCACCAGCCGACTCACCAGGCTTGCATTTGAGAGCTCTAGACATTTAGCAGAGACAGGGCATGAGAGAGTATGGTATGCACAGACTTACCGATGGTTAGCGGACCATGGCATGAGCATTACGGATCTCCCCCCTTTTCAGTATGACCTCTCTTCCCCCCACATTACCCTCTCTCGTTCGGAGAGGAATAGGATCATCCGTCAGGACCTACTACAGATACACGTCAAGGAGACATGGATAGCACCATGGGAGCCTCTTCCCACAAAGAGGCAACACTACATAGAGCACTTCCTGACTGTGACAGCGGATGGTTTCATTCAGAGACCACGATACATGGATACATATATGGCACCAGCTGAGAGAGTGGCCATTGGGAAGCTCAGAGTATCATCACACCAACTCGAGATTGAGGTTGGGCGAGCCACACATACCCCGAGGGATGAGAGATTATGTAGGATATGTAGAGAGGAAGTGGAGGACGAGGAGCACTACACATGTAGATGCCAAGCATATGAGGACATCAGAGACCGCTACCCACAGCTCTTCAGGGGGCCCAGAGAGATCAGGGCTTTATTGGGGACAGAGGACCAGCGCCCTCTAGGTCGTTTCCTAGTAGAGCTCCAGCACCGCCGTGCCTCACTCCTCCAGCAGGAGATGGAGATACACCTCCCCCCCCCCCCCCCCCCTCAGACTTATATTACAGATTTTTTTCAGACCCACAGCCACTCGAGGACCCAGCTGGATGTGGGGTGTCACATTACAGAGAGCAGAGGAGCTTAGACGACAGCGTCGACAACCGAGACCCCCTGTCCGGAGAGCCCGTCCACATCAGAGAGAGATTCTGGCGATTCACGCACGCCATGACATGGAGATACGGAGACGTAAGCGGCGCACCCCTATCGATGTGGACGTTCAGAGCATTTTGAGGATCGCCATGATGCCTTACCCACCGATGCATTATATCCTACACCCACTCCAAGCATTTAGTGGTTGTGATACCATCGAGCCTCCCCTTCCTATGCATATCATATTTGTATCTCACCTATTGAGCATATAGAGTGCATACCCATAGCACCCCACACCCTTGATGCCAGGTACTATCCACTCCTTTTATACCCGTTTGCGGTACTCACACTTTATTTTCCTTTTGGGATCACAGTGGATTGGATCATACTGATGTATATGTTTTGTCTCATAGGCCGATTTTGGCCTCTAATAGAGGTTAAAAAGTCTTTCTTTCTTTCTTTCTTTCTCTCACGCGGACCCTAACAGAAACTCCATCAATCACACTCCCACGTCGGAGCCCTTTGCCCTCCATCCTCGTCGATCGTCAACCCTCTTCCCCGTCATCTCTCTACAGTAGGCCGTCACCAACTCTCTGTCGTGAGGGGCGCGAACCTAATAGATTGAGTTCGATCTAGCATAAGACTCTCCCAGCGAGTTCGGTCTAATAGATCTCACGTGAATCCTAACAGAAGCTCTACCGTGAGGTCCCCCAAGAGCGATTTGGAGTTGACCCCCGCTAGAACTTTGTCGTGAGAGGACCCTATTATGTCGAGTTCGGCTTGCTATGAACGTAGGAGGCACGAACCCTAACATCCTCTCCATTAAGAAACCTTACAAAAGGATTCCAAGCTATTTGAGGAGTTGTATACCAATTGAGAAGCAACGTGGCGCG
>CM035439.1:149651114-149663614 GCA_020310875.1 Ceratopteris richardii
TACCATAGTGTACCGTACCTTACGTCCCTTTCCACCTTGTCTCGTGTGTGCATTCAGGTGTGTCTGTGACCATGTATTCATTCTTAATTCTATCGCACTATTAGACACTCCTGATGTTAGCGGGGATGTCAATAGTATGGAGACGATACTATGCATAATGGAGCTGATCTGTTGTATAGATTTGTGGTTGACTACCATGAGCTTATAGTTGCACTTTTTATTTGAGGGTGAAGTTGGGGTTTGCCTCGATTGATTCTCGTATATATGTGTATTATGTAATAGTGTATTTCAAATGCATATACATTATGTATGTACATTATTGCATACAGTACATTACAATACAATATATACAATGTCCATCGTCCACTACTTTATTAAATTATACAAATAGTACAATATACTACATAATATAGTCAGAGACAAAGTATACAATATGTATACATATATAGATTCATTGTTTACAATATGTATATAATGTATACAATATGTATTCCATGTATATTTCTCTACATGCAGAAATACAATACATTATTAAATACAATATAGTCGAGTATAGTGTTCGAGTATGAAAAACGATTTTAGATGTCGAATTATACCATACAGCCATATGGAAGGAAATATTTTTCATCCACATACGGAAAAACTATGCTTGTATCTATCTTGTTTCTTGGGCTAACATAGTGATACATTAGCTTTTATTATTACATTTGTTTTCGTTTTTCATCCTTTCATCTTACCCAAATAATGTATCAGATCCATCATGATGTAACTCTTCGGTCTCATGGGTCACTTTGCCCTCTTGAAAATGTTCACATGTCATCTCATTTCTCTTCCCCTCCTCCCCTTCCTCTCTCTCTCTCTCTCTCTCTCACACACACACAGTCATCTACCACCCCTTCGAAATATCCATGGCACATCCATGAGTTTGCTCTCACATAGTGAGCGGAACATAGTGATCATATGGAAGATATGCCATATATACATTAGGGAAAGATGTACTTGTCAGTTAGAGCTTATGTTGAAATTGAAGTTCATAAAGAAACCTTGATACTTGGGCACAGAGTATCAATTAGGCAACTCGGAGTGTTGTCATATTAGCTTGAGATTGAGATAGGACTCGGAGAGAGGACAATATGCCAATTGTGTTCATCAGAAATAGTGTGATCTTACCATATCTTCCAAACTCAGAGAGAAAACATGAACTCACTCCTCAGCCTACATTGGACTTCAATATAGGCCCTCAACTCTCTTTTGAGGAGGCAGAGAAAAGAATTCAAAATAGCCCCAAATGGCCAGTTTCATAGCTCCAAATGACATGTGGCTGTTATTGCTTGGATTTCGATTTGTGAGACTAAGCTCACAGAACTCAGAGCCACATGCATAGCAGTACAAAATATGGTGGAGACACAATGTATTCATTCTATCTTTACCTAATTCCCTCATGCTTTACTTTGCATCAGAAACCACGTGGCACCAACATGAACGCATTTATTTTCTATATGCACCTTTCTCTTTAGTTTTCATGATCATGGGGCACATGCCTAAATGGATATACGATTTCTCTTATGGGTGATTTTGACCCCTTATCAACATTCATAAATCTTTCTTTCTCTGTCTCTGTCTGTCACATTCAATGTCTTCCCAAATTTTACTCAAGGTGGGGCCAAAATGCATTGGAAATGCCGATAGTGATCAGAGAATTTCATATAAACCTGTTACTAGAACTACATAGTGACATCATTGCAATGATCCCACCCTCATGTAGCTGATTAGCCTCTGCTCTCAAAAGCAACATCTAAGGTCATTGCCATAGGATGTCTAAAATCTCCTTCAATGAAGAGCCTAAGAAAAACAGATCACCCAAGTACCAAGAAAGAATCTACACTGCACTGAACATCCTCCAACCAAAGGATATAAGTCAATCTAACCTGCGGTCTGTACATCACACACATGAAATTGATACACCCCCATAATAGTGAAAAGATAGATAATGTGCATGGATATTTCAGATGATGAAAAGAAGATGCACAATTTACTAGAAGGTGTAATTAAAACAGATACGAGTGTATAGTTGGAAATTTACCAAAGCGCAAAGCTCTCCACATTCAGAAACTTCTATATGCTCAAGACTTTGTTCAAATATATCAGCAACTTTACTTGCATAGGTGCCGCCAAGAATATCTGGCTGTATCCCTACCATGATCCTCATGACCCACAACCTTGAGGACCTGCTAAACTCACCCATGCAAGCATCCTGGAGAAGCTCCATCACTGATTCATGTCTACCCAACCGTATCAAAAGCATAACATGATCCTCAACCAACCTCAAACTCAGCAAATGATGCTCCTTAGCTCTGTTATATAAATTTAAGAGTTGTGTTGTTACAAGAGCTCTAGCCTTCTTGCACTCTTCAACAGTAATGCTTGAGTTCTCTGTGTTTTTGTTTTGTACGTCTGATATCTCTTTCAAAAAATTGGAATATCTCTCATAAACATCAACAGAGGATATAACAGATAGAGCACTTTCATAGACCTGCAACCACGAATTGGAGAAAAACATTTTTTTTTTTTTTTTTTTTTTTTTTTTTTTTTTTTTTTTTTTGGGGGGGGGGGGGGGGGGGTAAAAAAGAAATGTTAGGAAACAAATAGCATGTCATGTTGCAATATAAAAATACTAGATTCCTTGAAAATATCACAAAAGACACTAAATTAATTGGTGCATGACATCCAACAAGCCTTTTCTCCATATATCACTTTTTCACAACACACAACGCCTGCTTGCACAGTAAATAGAGGCATCAACATACATCATAGCTTTCAATCCCACTCATCTAAGAGAATCAATGTAACTCTATCCTCCTCACTTTGCCAAAAAGTCATACAATGAATATGCTTCAGCACAACCAAGGATACCCATGAAAACAGAGTAACAGCTCAGCTTTGTAATACCTTGATGGCATTCTCTACACGCCCTGTTGCCTCATAACGAAACCTTGCCTGCCAATCCCAGCACCCTGCATCTAGAGGAAAATCTTTTTCTAAGCTTATAAATATTTCATCCTGAAGAGTTGGAGCTTGACTGAATTCAGCCTCCTGGAGCAACTGGATAAATTTTATTCGAAAAGTAGGATTGAAAGGCAAGGCAGAAACAGCATTCTTGTATATAGTCCCAGCTAGCTTACATGTGAGCTCATCTATTTGAATGTCATTCATTCCTGATTTCCTTTCCCTAGACAAAACATTCAAACCCTCAAATGCATCACCCTTGTCCAGGTGCAAAATTAACTCTGACTCTTCAGCCTCTTCTCCATCAATACCTATTTCTGCAAGCTCTGTATCAATGGCCGGATGAAAATTGTTGAATTTCAGCCTCTGTGAGTAAACAAGTTCCATGCGGAAGTACTCTAGCCAAAGCTGTTCAGACTGTGGACAAACACGTAGACTCCTCTGCATGAGGGTACGGGCATTTGTGATGTTTGCATTGTGTTCAAACTCCCAAGCAGAAGCATAGATCCAGAAGTCTGGCACTGTTGGATGCAAGCGCAAAACCTTGGTAAGAACCTGCCAAATTAAACCATCCAAAAGCCCTAGTAAAGAATATGTCACACTATGACTGCTGAAAAGCATTTAACTTCTAGTACAAGACTTCAACATTGATTACATGGGATACATCCATTGAAAACAGTGCAGATTATTGACAAACAGGATTGTAGCGAAATGGTCATGAATCACATCACAAATCTCCCATCCTGTATCTGGGGTCCATATAGCACTCTTTCACGTGCTGCATGCAGCCCATCTGCTCCAGCAAGGTTACCAAAGGTTCTCTAAGGTTGAGGAGATTGAGGAAACTCAACATCGACAGATGCTGGACTACCTTTGACATGAAGGATAACAATCTATGCCTGACGAGATTATATTATTTATTGTACTGCCCAGCATCTGCCTCTTCTAAAGAACTTGTATCTTTGTATCTTTGGATCAACTAGTGTCTCTACACTATCCACATTTTTAATCCCACGCACTGTTGGTTTTTAAGGCCCACAATCAATATAGAGACAAAAATGAAATGGAGACGTGAGAGAGGAATAGACAAGAGCATAGAGAGATGAAGAAGCAAAGCTCCACATATATGTCATACATTGCAAAATGAAGTACATGAATGTTACAAAGAATCATAAAGTTTCCATATAAATACACCAATCTGTTGCATATCTTCATAACTTCACAATCTCCATAAAGTGAAGATGATCTCCACCAAATATAGATAAGCTCCAAGCTCATGTCCTCCTTGATGTTGAAAAAGAATCACAAACCCTAGGTCCTGTTGTCCCTGTTGAAGAAGCGGGAAAACTTGATCATCTCCTCCAAGGTGAAGAAGACCTCTTCATAGCCAAGCTCTAAGCTTGAGCACTTTAAGAAGTGATGAGATGCATGCTATGGACCTTGAGCTTACATATTTTTTGATCCATGCAAGGTTGCAAGAAAGTTTGTGCACTTCTTAATGTGACGTGACGTGGCCACTCTGAACTTTTCCACAACCTGCCCATGCTGAAGTTTTATTTCGATCCACAAGAGGAATGAATTTTAATGAGAACAAATACACGAGCAAAAATTCTTTACAAAGTCCATCAATCCCCAGGGCACTCCCACTAGGAAATTTGAACTCTTGCATTTATTCTTGTTGACAGCATGTCAATATGAAAGTATGTCTCTCTCTTAGCTAATTTAGTGATTCATGGAGTCCTCAGTCTCCATACAGTGTACACACACATTATGGAGACTTGGATCAGCCTTGTATCACTCTTATCAACTTTTTTCATTTTCAGCACATTTGTCTTTCTGATTGACCGGATACACACCCATGGACATTGATTTGTCTCATAAGTGGAGTTCCACCTCTAATAGATGCAGCCTCCCATTACCCAGCCACCTGAGCCTCGCCCTACTAGTTCTCTCTTCACAGCAAGAATGGTTAAGAGGGCCATAGGACGACTACGACATGGACATTCTGCAGACCACACAGGATCGCAGAGTGAGCATCTCATACACGCAGTCTCCACTATAGCCCCATTGATTGGACATGTCTTCAACCAGGCTATAGGGGAGGGCTTTCCAAAGGCGTGAACTAGGCACACAATTGTGCCTATCCACAAATATGGCGACACCTTGGACTAGGGAACTACAAGACCATCATGATTGGCCACACCATGGCAAAACTATACGGGGCCATACTTGAGGCAGAGCTAAGCTCATATGCAGAGAGTCGAGACTGAGGGGCTACAAGCACGAGGTGAGGCAGGTTTCCGACAGGCTTTCTCCACTATTGATCACATCTTCATTTTGTGCTGCTTCATTGATGGGGCAAAGCTGCAGAAGAGGAGATTATATTGCTCCTATGTGGACTTCCAAAAACTTTTGATACAGTGCCACAAGAGAGGCTCTTCCAACGCCTCTAGAGCTTGGGAGTACCATCAGAGATTATTTGGGCCATCTATGCACTCTATGTGCAGGTGACTCGGCGGGCACAGTGTCCAGGAGGGTTATCTGAGGCCATTGCTAGCACCATCGGTGTTACGCAAGGCTGCCCACTCTCCCCAACCCTATTTGGTCTCTACATGGATGAGATTGAGGACTTCATTCTCTGAGATGGAGGAGAGGGTGCAGACCTCGCAAGTACATGTCCACATTTTTTTATATGCCAAGGACATTGTATTGATTTCAAAGTCACCTCTGGGATTACCTAGATGCCCTCGATGCATTTTGTACACAGAGGGCATTGTTGGTAAACCTTAGCAAGACCAAGGTCATGATCTTCCACACCTCCCCCATGGTGAGGAATGAAGCACAATTCACAACTTCTAGCGGACAGGTAGAGGTGGTCGAACAGGTAGAGGTGGTCACTTCCTATGTCTACCTCAGAGTCACATTCACTAGCTTGTCTGACCCTTTAGCATGAGGCAGGCAACCACCAACAAACTCACACGAGGATTTGCAGCTTTAGCCATGTTAGAGCGGAGATGTCACAAAGTGCAGTTCTGGGAGACCTACACGAAGGGGTGGCTTTTTGACACACTTGTCAAACAAGCTATGATGTATGCTTCGACAGTTTGGGCCTCAGGCCTCTGAGCCACCCAGTGGAGTGCGATCAAGAGGCCACAAGTACGTATGATATCGCGACTATTTCGTGGGAAACAGTCAGTGCCACATGACATCATCGAGGCAGAGCTAGCTTCACCACCCATGGTAGTAGATGCACTACTCCATATTGTCTGCCTTATTCAGAAGATGAGGGAGCTCCCTACAGACATACTCACATGCAGAGCATTTGAGGCATCTATACAGATATCAAAGTCACGATATGAGAGAGCTACACTCAGTTTAGAGCCTGGTTTGATAGTCATGGACTTGATATGGACAATTTGCCGCCCTTTCAATATGACCCCTACTCACCTCACATCCACCTCTCCCGTAGTGAGAGGAAAGTTGTGCTCAGACTCGATCTCTGACAGCACTATATTTGTCAGACATGGCTCACACCAAACATGGGATCGAGACTATCACACTACTTGAGGCAAGTTCTTAGACATACTAGAGGACAGTTTCATCCAACGACCATGCTACATGGATACTTACATGCCTCATAGCTTGAGGGTAGCGATTGGCCAATATAGGGTCTCATCACACCGCCTAGAGATTGAGATGGGAAGAGTCGTAGACATCCCCAAAGAGGAGCTGATATGCAAGATACGTAGAGTAGAGATGGAGGATGAGGAGCACTTTGTATGCAGCTTTAGGGCATATGATGACATCAAAGGCAGATCTGAGACTCTGTTTACAGGGAAGCCCACCCTCCAAGAGATCATGGGCTCTAGAGATCGGCGTTAGCTCGGGCTATTCTTACTAAAGATACAGAGTCACAAAGATTCCCTACTCAAGCCCACCGTAGGAGTCAGGACAAGAGGGAGACAAAGTAAGCTCATTGACTTCTTTGTTCTACGACATGTAGCAGCCCTCCCCCTCTCAGCTCAGACACCGAGAGGGGTGACTCTTCGGCAGGCTCAAACCTCTCAAGCTATTGAGACGACCCTGTGCTATAGGATATCGGGCCCCGAGACTTCACCAACACCAAATTATAGAAGCTCGTGACCATCACGCCATGGAGAGACGATCCCAGATGACCATTGATCCCGCTGTGGTCATCAGGGAGGCCCTGACTCCACCTCCACCTATGTACCACATCTTACAACCACCTACTAGTACAGGATGGAGCAAGTTAGGAGCTCATATGCAATCTCATGCTTGTACTATCTAGACTATCATAGATATAGCACTCCATACACCCCCCCCCAAAAAAAAAAAACACTTTCATGGCATCTCCACATGAATACTACGAAGATTTATATCGACTTTACCAATTTCTTCAGCACTTTTATCTTTTTCAATTGACATAAGACACACCCATGTACATTGGTTTGTCTCATAAGCCAAGTTCAACCTCCTAATAGACATAAAAACTCTCTCTCTCTCTCTCTCTCTCTCTCTCTCTCTCTCCTCTCTCTCTCTCTCTCTCTCTCTCTCTCTCTCTCTCTCTCTCTCTCTCTCTCTCTCTCTCTCTCTCTCTCTCTCTCCTCTCTCTCTCTCTCTCTCTCTCTCTCTCTCTCTCTCTCTCTCTCTCTCTCTCTCTCTCTCTCTCTCTCTCTCTCTCTCCCCCCCTCTCCCCCCCCCCCTCTCTCTCTCTCTCTCTCTCTCTCTCTCTCTCTCTCTCTCTCTCTCTCTCTCTCTCTCTCTCTCTCTCTCTCTCTCTCTCTCTCTCTCTCTCTCTCTCTCTCTCTCTCTCTCTCTCTCTCTCTCTCTCTCTCTCTCTCTCTCTCTCTCTCTCTCTCTCTCTCTCTCTCTCTCTCTCCCCCCCCCCAAGGACAGTATGCCATCGTGCCTCTTTCACAGAGGCCGGAGGACAGATAGAGGTAGTGGACTCCTACGTCTACCTAGGTGTCACCTTCTCGGGCAGCACAGGGGTATTCTCCATGGCACAGGCCGCGAGAGAGAGATTGACGCGAGGCTATGCGGCACTTGCAGGATTGGAGAGACGTTGCTTTCAGACACATTTTCAGGAGCCCCGGACTAAGGGGTGGCTCTTTGACACTCTAGTGACACCCGCATTGATGTATGCAACGGCAGTATGGGCACCATGGATCACAGAGGCGATGTGAGCGCGGATTGAGAGGCCCCAGGTCACCATGATCTCACGCTTGCTGCGCAGCAAGCCCTCCATTCCACATGACATTATACAAGCGGCAACACTACAAAGAGCACTTCCTGACTGTGACAGCGGATGGTTTCATTCAGAGACCACGATACATGGATACATATATGGCACCAGCTGAGAGAGTGGCCATTGGGCAGCTCAGAGTAACATCACACCAGCTCGAGATTGAGGTTGGGCGAGCCACACATACCCCGAGGGATGAGAGATTATGCAGGATATGTAGAGAGGAGGTGGAGGACGAGCAGCACTACACATGTAGATGCCAGG
Organism: Ceratopteris richardii; assembly: GCA_020310875.1. Classification (NCBI taxonomy): domain Eukaryota; kingdom Viridiplantae; phylum Streptophyta; class Polypodiopsida; order Polypodiales; family Pteridaceae; genus Ceratopteris; species Ceratopteris richardii. The sequence continues at coordinate 149,659,651 of CM035439.1, forward strand.
CATATGAGGACATCAGAGACCGCTACCCACAGCTCTTCAGGGGGCCAGAGAGATGAGGGCTTTATTGGGGATAGAGGACCAGCGCCCTCTAGGTCGTTTCCTAGTAGAGCTCAAGCACCGTCGTGCATCACTCCTCCAGCAGAAGATGGAGATACACTTGGCCCCCCCCCTCAGACTTTTATTACAAATTTTTTCAGACCCACAGCCACTCGAGGACCGAGCTCGATGCGGGGTGTCACATTACACAGAGCAGAGGAGCTTAGACGACAGCGTCGACGACCGAGACCCCCAGTCCGGAGAGCCCATCCACATCAGAGAGAGATTCAGGCGATTCACGCACGCCATGACATGGAGATACGGAGACGTTAGCAGCACACCCCTATCGATTTGGATGTTCAGAGCATTTTGAGGATCGCCATGATGCCTTACCCACCGATGCATTATATCCTACACCCACTCCAGGCATTTAGTGGGTTGTGATACCATCGAGCCTCCCCTCCCTATGCATATCATATTTGTATCTTACCCATTGAGAATATAGAGTGCATACCCATAGCACCCCACAACCTTGATGCCAGTTACTATCCACTCCTTTTATACCCGTTTGCGGTACTCATACTTTATTTTCCTTTTGGGATCACAGTGGATTGGATCATACTGATGTATATGTTTTGTCTCATAGGCCGATTTTGGCCTCTAATAGAGGTTAAAAAGTCTCTCTCTCTCTCTCTCTCTCTCTCTCTCTCTCTCTCTCTCTCTCTCTCTCTCTCTCTCTCTCTCTCTCTCTCTCTCTCTCTCTCTCTCTCTCTCTCTCTCTCTCTCTCTCTCTCTCTCTCTCTCTCTCTCTCTCTCTCTCTCTCTCTCTCTCTCTCTCTCTCTCTCTCTCTCTCTCTCTCTCTCTCTCTCTCTCTCTCTCTCACACACACACACACACACACACACATATTATTGCTTTGTGGAATTTTGCAAAGCTTTTGATGTAGTGCCACAACAGAGGCTCTTCCAATGCCTCCAGAGCTTGGGAGTACCAGCAAAGATGATTCGAGCGACTGTCCAAGAGGGTTGCCTGAGACCATTGCAAGCACCATCAATGTTAAGCAATGCTACCCACTCTCACCCACTCTATTTGGTCCCTACATCGACGAGATTGAGGACTACATTCTCTAAGTTGGAGGAGAGGGTGGAGACCCTCGAAAGTACATGTCCACATTTTATTATATGCCGATGACATTGTATTGATTTCAAAGTCAGCCGAGGGATTATAGCACCATCTGGCTGCCCGAGATGAGTTTTTTACAAAGAGAGGCTTGACAGTAAACCTTTGCAAGACCAAGGTCATGATCTTCCACACCTCCCCCATGGTGAGGAATGCAACAAGACTCGTTGAAAGACAGATAGAGGTGATCACTTCCTATGCCTACCTCGGAGTCATGTTCACAAGCTTGCATGGCCCCTTCAACATGAGGCAAGCAGCCATCGATAGACTCACGCTCTCACACGAGGATAGACTCATACGAGGATATGCAGCTTTAGCCATGTTAGGGTGGAGATGCCATAAGGCACACTTCAAGGAGCCCCACACGAAGGGGTGGCTATTTGACACACTAGTCACGCTAGCTATGATGTATGCCGCGAGAATTTGGGCCCCAAGTCTCAAAATCACCCAATGGAGTGCAATTCACAGGCCACATGGCACAAGTACATATGATCTCATTGCTCTTTCGCAAGAAAGAGTCATTGTCACATGACATCGTCAAGTCAGAGCTAGTTGCACCACCCTGGTAGTAGATGCATTATTCCAAACTATATGCTTTATTCAAAGGATGAGGGAGCTCCCCGTAGACAGACTCACACGCAGAGCATTTGAGGCATCTATATAGATATCAAAGTCAAGGTATGAGAGAGCTTGGTACACTCATGTTAGAGCCTGGTTTGATAGTCATGGGATCTCTGGGAGTTCCACATTAGTCAGGCATGGCTCACACCCTGAGGAGTGCTTTGTATGCGTATGTTGCACATATAATGACATCAAAAGCAAATATGACGCTCATTTTACACCATAGTACAATAAAACGCGTTTTTTTTTTTTGAACAAAAAACGTTCAAGACGTTCGGTCGTTCCGAACGTCCTAATACTTTTTTTTTTTTATTATTTTATTATAAGATCAGCTTCAATTTTTGTTTTTGTTTAATGAACAGAATTATGAAAATGTATGGTTTTCTTTCTCTCTATACCAAATTAAGAGCCAAAAGTCCCTCCTATCTGGATAAGAAAAAAGGTCCTATTTTGATTTTAAAAGATATTTCATTTAGGAAGGAGTCAGGACATCATTAAATTGTTGACATTGTTTTTATCCATTCTCGAGTCTATCACTCTAAATGCATTGTCTTAAGAGTTTTAATGTGCTTTATGTGGGGCTTTAAGCTCATCAATCCTTTGTTTAAGATTTCATTACCATTTTTCGTTTAATTTAACCCAATTCATTTTGGGCCTTCCTAGCTCCAAATCATTGTAGTGGTAGTAGATTAAGGTTTTTTACGTGGTTTTAGCACTAGATATGTAAATGGGTGTTAGATATACATTATTCATGGATTATTAGAGAAAAAAAATTGAAATGTTGCGACAAAATATAATACTCGTTTTTTATTCCCATTTTTTTAGTACTCTACGTACTAAATGTTTTAAAACCCGTTTTTAAAACTCTCTTTGTACTATGTTTTACACGGCCGCCTAGCCTCCAAGATATCATCATAGAGATCAATGACAACGTCGCAGAGATTCCCTATTCCCGCCCATCGTAGAAGACCGGACACGAGGGAGATAGAGACAACTCACTAACTACTTCGTTCCGCGACGTGCAACAACTCTCTCTCTCTCCCCCTCCCCCCCCCAAATCCGACTCACCGAGAGGGATGACTCTTCAACATGCTCAAACCTCTCGAGCTGGGAGACGACCCCGTGCGATAGGCTATCATGTCCCGAGACATCACTGAAACCAGATTGCAAAGATCCAAGCTCATGACCATCGCGCCATGGAGGAGAGATGATACCACATGATAGTTGATCTCGCTGGTGCCATCTAGGCAGCACTGACTCCATCTCCACCATGTACCACATCTTACATCCGTTGAGAGTTCCATGCTCCACCCTTTTGTCCAAATCTATGTTCATTCTCATGCAAGTTCATTTATCCCACATGCAAGGAGATTTGCCCTCAATTCCATATAAGGAGGGCCTCACTTCACTTCCCATAACCCATTCACTCAAGCTCTTGGCAAGAGTGCCCACACTCTCCTCATAGAGTCTTCATGCTCATAAAGCATTTTATGTAAGTCATTTTCATTTAACTCATTCATCATGTTTTGTTATCTTTTGTTCCTTCCTCCGTAGTTTATTAGATGTGTGCATGTAAGTAGAGTAGTAGTGCTTTGTTATTTCAACATGGTATAGAGCGTTGTGCACATCTAAAGGAGCTAAATACCTTATTAAGCAAGCTTCTCCATTCAAACCCCTACCTCATTCTCCACTATGGAAGATAAGCATGAGTCAACCTTCAATGGCCAACATTTCCAAACTTGGCAAGCCAAAATGCAATAGCGGCAAGGAGAAGAAACCAACGACGAGAGAAGGTGAAGCTTCTTGGCAAATCAAGGAAGAGAAAGCATTATCCATCATTGCATTAGGATTAAGCGATCATTATGTGCATCACATTGATGAGAAGGGCACTCCTTATGATGCATGGGCAAAGCTTGATCATCATTTTAGCTCTAGAGCCAAATCTTCCAAAATCACCCTCCTTATGAACTTATTTGATCTCAAAATGGAGCCCTTCTCTCTTGCCTCCTATCTTTATATCTTCAAGAGTATGTGTACTCAACTTGTTGACATTGACATTGCAGAGAGTCTCGCTCTCTCTAGAAAGCTCCAAATCCAGTGTTTAAGAATTCATTGGAAAGAGATTAC
>CM035439.1:149673614-149746114 GCA_020310875.1 Ceratopteris richardii
AATCAAGTTCAAAATTCCTTTATAAACTTAGTTTAGATGTCCAAGAAACAAATTTCCTAATTCACTCTTTCAATATTAGTCATTATCCCATATGAATAAGTACATGTAATGCATTCATTTATATCCAACAAATATTACTAATTCTACTCGTACATGCAGCCACCTTGTTTGCCCAATCATACTAGAAGTCATTTCACTACTACTTTTCAATATCTTTTTAGCTTCTAAGCTCCATTGGTTTTTATTGCATTGATTTCATTAGCATCAGTTAATGTATTGATTCATAATTGATATCTTCTAATTTTTTGGGGTGGAAGAAACTATAAAATTCATTTTTTCATAATTTTGTAATAATATTCGCAACTTTTTTGTTTTAAAAGGAAAGGATTAACCCCTTATTCCGAGCTAAGGATCTAGATGCATGTATAAGCAAGAATTAGGATTCCATTCAGACATGCTTTTATACTCATAATTGCACCTATTTATACAAAACAAATCCTTCTTTTTACTTGAGCTTCAAATCTAACTTGTTCTATCTTATGTTAACCTCATTTATAAAGATTTGAAACCAAAATTCAAGTAACTGCATTCTTACTTTAGCCAAATAGGTGCAATCATAATTTGGTATTTTCATAAACTAGTATTTTTATTTAGAAATATTGAATGCAGAAGTGAAATGCAAAACAAGATAAAGATACCCAAAAAGGAAAAATACGTCCTGATTCATTTTGGTTCATCTCCAAATTTTATCTTCATCCATCATGTTTCCTTTAACATTCAATTCTTGCATACATAACTCCTTTTTTCTTTGAGAAGTTTTTGATAATTTTTGCATATCTTTTTCAAATTGCTTGAAAATTTATTTTTCCTTATCTTTAAGTGCTTGTTCACTATTTTTATCCTTATCTTCATTAACTTCTTGTTTACTAATCTCCATTTCATTTTGATCATTTTGATTGCTAATTTTAGGGTTGACTTGAACCTTCAACATTTCAATTTTCTTTATATCAGATATTTGATCATCTCTTAAGGACTTTTGATCAAATGAGATAAGCAATTCTTCATGTTTCTCCATTTTCTTTTGAATTGTGTTTTCGTACTCTTGCTTATCATCTTTCAATCTCTCTTGCAAAATCTCTTCAACATTGTGTTTATCCATTTTTATTTCTCATCTTTTATTATCTTCAACCAGTTTAATCCTCCATTGTTTTCTAAATCTTTTGTTTGAACTCAATTTGACGTTATTTGATCAGAAAATTTTCCCATTCCACCTCTACCTAAATTCAAATGTAAAGGTGCCTGTTTATGATAATTGCATATTTTTCTTTGAATTTCAAGAGCCTTTTTTTTTAATATGCATTTTCATATGAAATACAACTCCAATGCAGATGACCAAGTTGATCACACCAAAAGCATCTTTTAGATTGATTCTGTAACATATGTGATCTTGTATGTATAGCTCTAAGGATAGGCCTTCTCCGATCAAATGGATGGGTCTTGCACTCATTAAATTAGTCTGATTTGGATCACAATTATCCATACATTCTAGTTTTATAGCAGAGGCTCCTAGGTTCAGGTTCGAAAGGTTTTCATACAGCTTTTTCATACCCCCTCTTCCCCAATTGAAGGCTAAAGGTAGAAGTGTCCTAAAATCACATAATTTCTTATCGATCTCTATAAAAAACCTTTGTTCTTTTGCCTCCTTCAAGGCCTCACATGAATAAATGAGATGGTCAATGGCATCACACGAGACATATCTTCTTACATTAGGGCTTTGACGCTCATTATAAGTCCTTGAAAAGGTAAATCGAGGATTAGGTGGAGGAATAGGTTGAAGCTTTTCAATTGGAGTGATCATTTGAGCTAAATTTGAATGTCTAAAGTTTCTTGATTGTTCAAAGCATATACAATATTTTGTAGGGATGCTATTTCTTTAGACATATTGGTTTGCATGTGCATCATATTTTCAATTTTGTAAAAAAAAAACCAAATTATATATCACTAGGTATTCTGGATGAAGATGCTACTAGATCAACCTTAGCAGCAATATGAATTTCCCTAGGGACATGTAAGTGGGGTAGACTAGAAGAAGGAATAGGTGATGGCTCATAAAGCATAGATTGTCGTTGCTTCATATGAGCAATTGCTTCTACGTCCCTTCTCATTGTAGCCGAGTCATCTGTAAGGCCATATCTCTTCCCTGGATCCTCAAGTCTGTTGTCAACCTCTACTTGCACATCTCAACTCAAAATTTTGACGAAATGCATAACAATATCTGGTGTGAGAGCAGTCCTATCTACTTTTGGTAGTTGAGGAAAGCATTTCATAAACTCACGATGGACTCAAAGATATGAAAATAAACAAAAGTTTGGGAGTGTGCGAGAACCTTACCAACCAGAGCTCAAAGAAGAGGTTCAATGAGTGTGCACATGTGCAACTCAATACATTCTTGTTTTTTTACAATTGTCAAAATCCTAAATACAATAGATTCTAAGAATATGTTGTGTGTGCAATCATCACCACTTCTATCAATCAATGGGATGGGTGACGCAAAGAGGTTCTACCACTTGTAAATCTCCATGGAGGTTCTTAGATCAAACTGATCAGCCCTCAACACCCAAGACATTGTACACGGTTTGGATATAGCTACCACTCCCAAGGATGACGAAGCTACTACATCAAATTCCCAAATCACATGTATGCATATGTAAATGTATACGAATCTCACCTAAGTCACCATGCCATAGTTTTCACATCCGGTTCACAATGTCGGATGTAAAATGCTCGGTTGATGGATCAGGTCATCCATCGATTATACATCGCATGTAGGGTGCTTCGGGCAAACTCACCTTGCTCAGGAAAACTTATAGAAATGATTAGTAGTTCAATTGCAAAACATTAACATAGACTCATGTGTTTAGGAAACATGCAATTAATCAAGAGTACAATCTTATTCATCGTTTTTAATGGAATTCATATTCTCATTCAAGTCAAGGAGAATTACACTAGTCACTCATTCAAAGTAGGATTCACTATGTGTTGTGAAGGCCTTCATTTATATCATTGCAAGAGACCATAGCAAAGGATCTTGATTGGTTTCATCGAATGTGTATGAAACAAAACCCGTGTTATACTATATTGTTGAAGTTTTTTAAATACTCACATGGTATTTCTGACGTGGACTACGTCTTATCATGGTACATTAAAATAAGATAAATGAAAATAAGTGCTCAACAGTCAGACATGATGGCTTGAGTCATAAGTAAGTAAATTCAACAGATGAAAAGAAGAAAGCTTTACAATTTGTGTCAGAATAGTCAGAAGTAGAGTTCATGAATGTCAAAAGTGAGTGCATCAAAACTATTGAAGTTGGAATTGGATGAGCATCACACTATGGTTGGAATCATAGAGCATTGAGATGTTTGTCGGATATGGCATCATCAAAGCTGTTGAAGTCATGTCGGGAGTCAGATATGGTCTTTAGAGTGAAGCACATCTTCCATAGGATTCGTGTCAACAAATAGAGCATCGTTGTTGGATGAATAAGATCACGAACATAGTCAGAGTCAATCCTCATAACAAAATCAAAACTTCACAATCATCCTCCAGCATACTCTAGTAATTTTTGTCGGATGAATCATACCGTTGTCAGATGAACCTTCCGCTAATAGATTGTGTCGCTTCCATATTGATCAATCAAAAAAGTTATGATGTTTTCTTCATAAGCATGAGTGAATCAGTGCATCAAAATTGTCCTCATCGGATCAAAACACTCCAACACATCAGAATTATTATCATTAGATCAAAACACTACAACACATCAGTGAACAATTGTCAAAAAATCATATGTCATCAGAGAACTTTGTTAGACATGGTACGGAATAGTCATAAGAGCAGATGTTGTTCTTGATGAATGGCACAATCGTTGTCAGAGAACTCTTGATGTTTGCTATGGCTCAGTACAGATCTTCGATTATGAAAATTTCAGCCCCCCTTACGAAAGCGTAAAGCCTCTTTTTATAGGCTATGAGCTCTAAGTTTAGTGTTGCCCAAACATTCCTCAACAAAAGCCATTGATTGGCATCACTATCTTTATTGATAGTTTGATCAGTGCCAAAAATATCAAGTTGTCTTGCACTATGTTTGTCGATAAATTAGGGAGGTAACAATTATTAGGAAAATGTCGAACCAAAAGTTAGCACTACTTGCAATATTAAAATTTTCTCGTAATAGACTACAGAGTCATCATTAGTGAGTAGGTTAAGAACAATAAGGAAAATATAAGTTGCTACAATCGGGCCAAGATAGCTAGATGAGTAACCCGTGTGTACTGCTCCACATCCATTGACAAGTGTAAGTTAACCATATTCAAATACATTATTACAATTCTTCAACTCCAAGATTGCCTCCTCCATTAGTTCTTAATTAAATAGTTGTATTACCATGGGAAAATCGTTTGAAATCTTCTGTGTTGAGCATCAAATATATATGATTCTTCTTACCATCAAATTCTCTATGCTGTTTAGTATGTGAAGGATCCTTTTTAGAGCTCCATATCCTTCTCTCCAAAATATAAGAGCTTTCCCACTCATGTTGATTCTTTGTTCACACGAAATCCACACAGGTAATCGATAAAATCATTAAGCATCCTTGCTCTCTTCATCTTTGGATTTCAGCTTGTGGAAAGATTAAATCTCTCCAACACCGTACGATGCATTCTAGTGTTGGAGAGATATCTGGAGTCAGGGTGGCTCTTGTTGAGCACACGAGATTGATCTTCTCATTCTCTTGGATGGTGGTGCAGAGGCCTTCATGATTTTAAATTGTTGAACTCAGTTCCATAAGAGGGTGTGTTGAATAGGTATATGGTATGTCAGGCACCTATAGATAATCCATGTGAGAGCACAACATCCATGAAAGATGGTCTTGCATAGCTATCTCTTATCAGCTACATGAATCTGGTGTTTGATCTAGTGTCATAGATTGATGGTCAGATTTTGAGTGTCTACTAAGTACAAGCTAAACCAAACTCTTTTATGAGGTTGGGAAAGCTTGTCTTGCCTTGGAAAGGTGAATTGTTGCATACACATGCACAAATGGACAACAATATTGGGGGTCATTGCTACCATATCTTTCAGCTTGGTAAGATTCCTATTCTTCATATTATCATAGACTACGCCTTCCTTCTCTATGGGGATGTGCATACCCTGCATATCTAAAGCTTCTTGAACTAGATTATTGGTGATTCAAAATCTCTTCAACTCGTTTCCTTGTAGCAAGGATGGTATCACTAAGGTACTAGATGCTCTAGTGTCCTTGTCGTGTTGTAGATTTTTGATAAGGTAATAGCTCCATAGGATCAGGATCCTCTTGAATGCATGAAGACACCCACTTATGGATGTCTAAAGTTGTAGTAGAGGAAGAGAAAAGAGCAACCACTAGAGATGTTGATGCTAAAAATATCACTAGAACAATTCAAGACCTAGCCTCTGCACATGTGGTTTTCTTTGATGAAGCATTTGCGCTCCACAGTTGGGCAAAAATTATAGCCACCATGGACATACCGATCAATAAGGAACATTGGACTCCCCATTACGATGAGGCTGTCTATGAAATTTCAATATTCACGATAAAAACAATCATGAGTGATTCAATTATCAAAGAATGCAAATCTAGTACGAGTAAACCCAAGAAGAATAGTGAAAAAGATGAAGAATCCATCCTCATGGAGCCCTTTTGTGCTTCGGATGAAGAGTACCTCTATTTAATAGAAGTGAGAACACAGGAGCAGAAAGACAAAACAGAGAAGAGAAATTCATAGTGACCAGGGCCCATCTGGATAAGAAGAAAGGAGAAAAACCTAACCCAAGGCCATGGAGGAAAAGACCCCCTTTGAAGTTCCAAAAAACTTCAAGAGATATGAAAGAGAAGATCAAAAGTTCATGATCTGGATGCCTAATAGAGAAGCACTCACAGGAGTGGCATACAACAACAAAGAGAAAACTAAGAAAATTATTGTAACCATAGAAGATGGCGAAGAACAATGTACATATGTAGGACATGATTTGATAAAAGAAGAAGAGAAAGAGTTGATTGCATTGTTAAAAGAATATAGATATGTGTTTGCATGGAGCTATAGATACTTGAAAGGAGTAGACCTAGATATTTGTTCTCACAAAATCCCCATCTCAATAGAAGTCAAGCCAATGAAGCAGGAACCATACACATACAATGACAATTACATAGCTAAAATTAAGGAAGAAATAGATCACTTGATAGAAGTTGGATTCATCTATGAAATTGAGCACACCAAATGGGTATCCCCTAGTATGGTAGTGCCCAAAAAGAATTGAGAGTTATGACAGTGCATTACATGAAGGAATTCAATGTCTCCACCATTAGAGATAGTTATTCCGCTTCCTATCACCAAACACTTTTGGAACATGTAGCAGGCAAGGAATTTTATAGCTTCCTTGAGAGATTTTCTAGCTATAATCAAATCGTTATTCGCCCAGAAGACCAACATAAGATAGCCCTTGTGACAGATTGGGGTATTATTGCATTTCATGTGATGCCTTTTGGGCTCATCAATGCTCTTTCTGCATTGCAAAGGCCCATGTGTCATGTGTTGAAGGATTTCTTTAAAAAGAACTTAAAGGTCCATGTCAATGACTTATGTGCTCATTCAAACATCAAACAAACACATGTTCCTACATGAGATCTATCTTTGAAAAATGTGGAGAATATCAAGTCTACTTGAACCCAGAAAGTGTGTTTTACATGGTTAGACAAGGCAAAATTCTAGGACACATAGTGTCAAAGAACAGTATATTGACAGATGAAGATAAAGTTAGATCCATTTTTTATCTACCTAGGCCAAAGAATGTCAAGGAAGTCCAAGATTTATCGATGTTTTATCCACATGTATGCAATCATCACAAGGCATCTGTACAATCTTCTAACTAATTTTGAGTGGACGGACGAGTGTAAGAACTCTTTTAATGAGCTCAAGCAATGATTTTGGTCAACACCAATCTTGAATACACCGGATTTGAGTAAGTCATTCCATGTTCATGTGGATGCATCCAATCATGCTATTGGGTGTATGCTAGCACAACCTATGGGTGAAGGTAACATTGATCTTCCGATAGCTTATGCAAGAAGGCATTTGAACGAAATTAGACCATGATAGAAAGAGAAGGATTATGCATTTTCTATGCAGTTAAAAAGTTTATACATTATCTACTTGCAAATAAGTTTAAATTTTTTACGGACCATCAAGTGTTACTCTACTTGGTGAATAAGATTATTCCTCTTACTAATGGAATATGACTTGGAGATAATTGTTAGGAAAGGCGAGTCCCACCTTAGGGTAGATCACCTTTCTAGACTTCCCTCAAGAGAGTCCTTGCAGGAAGTGTTAGATGAACTTTGTGATGCTAAATTATTCAACCTAGAGATTGTCTCTAATTGGTCCAAAACTATCATGCATATTCTAACCTTTAGATCTAAGCAACCACTATTGAGAGCAAAAGATATAGAGGTGGTGAATTCCTAAAAATATCACATAATGGTAGGTAGTGTGTACAAACACAAAGATCATATTGGTTTGTTGTGTGAAAGAAGAAGAGTATGTGAAATGGTTGCAATTAGCACATGTAGGTGCATTGAAGCAACATCACTCTAAACCTTAAACCCTCCAAACTGTATGGAGATAAGGCATATATTCGCCAACCATGGAAGCAGATGTCCATAAGATGTTTAAGGATTGCCCAACATGTTGCAATAGACCTCCAGTAGAACATCCTACTCTATATCAAGTATCACTAATGCCAAATTGGAGTGGTCCTTTGGTTGACTTTCTAAAGATGAAAAATTTCCTTCGAGAGATGATGCTAGCTAGGAGATGAAACTTAGAACAGGAAGACTACACTCTCATAAGAGATAACATCTACAAGAGTGGAAGAGATGGATATCTTCGATTATGTGTCCATGAAAGTGAATATCTTAAGATCTTAGAAACTGCACACCAAGGTGTAGCACATGGACACTTTGGACCGGATAAGGTAATCAAAGCAATAGTATTCACAGGTCTTTGGTGGCCAAGCATTCACATGGATGCTCATAGCTATGTGAAGTGGTGTGAAATCTGTCAACACTCAATATCCATTACACAAGGATGAGATGCCACTAAGACCCATGATGGGAGGATGTGCATTCTCTAAGTGCGGAATAGGCTTTATTGGTCATATTAATCCCCCAACTAAGAGTTCACATGTTGAATACATTATTGTTTCCATAGACTATCTAACCAAATGAGTAGAAGTGAAAGCTACTAGGAAGAGCAATGCACAAACTATAGCTAAGTTTCTATTTGAGAATGTATTTACGAGATATGGTTTGACAATAGAATTGGTAAGTGATTGTGGTACCCACTTCTTGAATGAAATCATTGAATACTTGTTACAAGAATTCATGATCATTCATAAGAAGTCAGCTCCATATCACCCACAAGCCAATGGACAAGTAAAAAGCATGAATAAGATCCTATGCGTTGTTGTAGCTAAGTTGGTAAACAATGAACGCACTTATTGGGACAAACAATTACATCGTGCTATTTGGGCTTATAGAGTGGCCTATAAAATGGTAATCAATGCCACAGTCTTTCAAATGGTGTTTGGTTAGAATGCAGTGTTGCCCTTAAACTTCCTGATACCCACTTTGAACGTAGCACAGGAGCATCAATGGACTGGCCATGAGGCCTCTTCTAGAATTTTCAATTTAGAAGGCCAAGGAGAAACTCAATGAAGAGTTGCTATAAGGATCTATCATCTAAGAAGAGACAAAAAACTTACTTTCACGTGTTGCATACTTGAGGAATCAACTTGAGGATGTATGTATGGCTAAAAATGAGTCGGTGGATGTGAATATGACACACATCAAGGACTTGAAAGAGCAATTGGCAAACATAGATGAGATCATTCTGGATGCATCACTCATTTCTACATTGTTGAAAGGATTACCGGAATCTTTTCAAAGCTTTGCTACTACACTCCGTTTGGTTGCAAAAGGAAATCCTAATATGTATGCATTTGATGAGGTTGTGTCTCTTCTTTTGCAAGAAGAGCAATCTAGAGTGAATAGGAGTGGTTTGATTGAGGGAACGCAAGCACTTGCTATCTCACAAAAAGGGAAAAGCAAGTATGGTTTAGCTTTGGGTTCATCAAAACCAAAGGCTCAAGCTTCCTCTTCCACTCATTCCTCTAATGATAGTGATTTGCAAAAGAAGAAGAAATGCAAATATTGTCGAAAGGCTGGTCATACTATTGATGAGTGTAGAAAGCTTGCTAAACGCAATGAAAAGAAGAAGCCCGGCATGTCTATTGCTAAAAATTCAGCAAATGTAAAGAATGATGAAGCTAACATGGCTCAAGATTTTTGGGCATGTGTTGTTACATGTCATTATGATGCTTCTTCGCATTCTAAATGTATGGTTGTTAGTGAGGCTGATTCGGATTGGTTCTTTGATAGTGGTGCTTCAAAGGACATAACATCATGCAAAAGATTTTTTTACCTCTTTGAAAGATGCACCCAAAGGAGGACATGTGGTGTGTGCAAACAATGCCTCTTATCTTATCATTGGAGTAGGGGAAATTGAGCTTACGGCTGCAAATGAAGGTGTGATTCTCTTGAAAAATGCATTGTATGTGCCCGATATAAAGAAGAACTTAATTTCAGTTCCGTTGATTGCCAAAGCTGGACTTCATGTACACTTTGTTGATGATAAGTGTATGGTTCATGATTTCAGCAATGGTCATGTTATCATGATGTCTGGTACATTATGTAATGGTTTGTATCACATGGATACATACAAGAGGGCTGCCTCGAATGCCTTGGTTGCTCATACTTCTTCCATGGCTGAAATGGAGCTTTGGCATGCTTGTTTTGGTCACTTGAACTTCAATAGTTTGCTTTACTTGCAAAAGAAGGACATGGTTATTGGCTTGCCTACACTTGAGTCCATTGAAAAGCATGCATGTGAAGGTTACATTCTTGGAAAAATGCATCGTGCTTCTTTTCCAAAAGATAGTCACACACACACACTACAAGAAAATTGTAGCTTGTTCATAGTGATGTATGTGGTCCCGTCAAGACTCCATCTTTTGGGAAGCATGTATATTTTGTTACGTTCATTGATGATGCTACTCATTATACATGGGTGTATCCTATGAAAGCAAAGAATGAGGTATTTTCTTGCTTCAAAGCATTTTTAGCTATGGTTGAAAATTTTTCTTCACAAAAGCTTTTGACTTTACGCACGGATCATGGTGGTGAATACATGTCACATGAGTTTAATGCTTTTCTTCGTGAAAGAGGTATTTCACACCAATGTACGGTGCCATATACACCTCAGCAAAATGGTGTTTCCGAGTGTAAGAATAGAACTCTACTTGAAATGGCACGATGTATGGTTAAAGGAAAGCACCTTCCCGATAAGTTTTGGATGGAAGTGGTCATGTGTGCAAATTATGTGTTGAATCACTACCCTACAAAAGCATTGAGAGTCATCACTCCTTATGAGGCTTGCAATGGTCATAAGCCTATGGTTAGTCATATGCATGTGTTTGGTTGTTTGGCATATGCTCTTGTGCCATCACAACAATGTCACAAACTTGATGACAAGGCAAAGAAATGTATATTTGTTGGTTATAGTGCTGAAAATAAGGGATATCGATTGACCAGCCAAATACGGCTCAAAGGGCTGACAAATTCTAGGTAAATAGGGTTGAAAATGTAGAGAATTTCCATCCAACCATGGCTGAAAATTTTCAGCCAAAAATTGTCAAAATTGCTGGAAATTTCTAGCCACATATGGCTTAACATTTGCATCAAAATATGGCTGAAAATGAGCATGAAATTCAGCCCATGCAGGATGTACATGTTGAAGATGTATTACATAATGAACGCATGTCTATCAAGAGTGCACAATCTATGCCAAAGTGGCTGAAAAAAACTTTGTAGGACAGCAAATTGAGTGCACCTTTACTTGGTAGAACAAGATCAAGCTCTCACCATGCATCAAGTAATTTTGTGAATTATTCTCTTATTCCTGCATGTAATGAAGAGCCACTTTCTTTTGAAGATGCATGTGACGATCCACAATGGATGAGTGCTATGCAATCAGAAATGGATTCCATAGATAGGAATGGTATTTGGGAGTTATGTGAATTGCCAAAAGGAAAGAATGCCATTGGTACAAAGTGGGTTTACAAGATTAAGAGAAAATCTGATGGTAGCATTGATCACTACAAAGCTAGATTGGTTGGCAAAGGATATGCGCAACAATATGGCATTGACTATGAGGAAACTTTTGCACCTACTTCACACATGACTACCATTCGTACTGTGGTTGCATTGGCTGACCATCGAGGTTGGAAAGTGCATCAGTTGGACAAAAAACAGCCTTCTTGAATGGTGATTTGCAAGAAGAGGTTTATGTGAAGCAACCTCCTAGATTTGCTATGAAAGGGAAAGAGCATATGGTTTGTCACTTGCATAAAGCCTTGTATGGTCTCAAGCAAGCCCCACGTGCATGGTATGACAAAATCCATAAGCACTTGAGTGCTCTTGTCTTCAGATGTAGTCCGATTGAAAGCACACTCTATGTACACAAAAATGGGGCTGATCTTATAGTGCTTGTTCTTTATGTCGATGACATACTCTTGATTGGGTCATGTGATGCAAAACTTTTGAGCTACTATCTTGGCATCCAGTTTGTATCCGTTGAGGGGAATTGTTATGCATCAAGCAAAGTATGTTGAAAAACTACTTCAGCATTTTGACTTTGAGGATTGTAAGCCAGTTCCACACCAGTTGAGACACGATTCAGGTTCTCAGTTGAGGATTCCAGTGATGCATTTGACATTTCTCTTTATCAGCAAGCAGTGGGATGTCTTATATATGCATGCAACACAAGATTGGATATACAGTATGCAGTTTCCCAATTGAGTCGATTCATGCATAGCCCTAGCACTAAGCATTGGCAAGCAGTGAAACGTGTGTTTAGATATCTCTGAGGCACCTTGAGTTTAGGTCTCTTTTATGGCAGAGATATTAAGCCACGTTTGCATGCTTTTACAGATAGTGATTGGGCTGGTTGTTACGATACTCGTGTGTCCACTAGTGGTAATTGCTTTTTCCTTGGAGACTCATGCATATCTTGGTTGAGTAAGCAGCAACCTACATTCGTGACATCGAGTTGTGAAGCTGAGTACAGGGCAGTTTTCAAAGCTACAGTGGAGTGTATATGGCTGAAATCCCTATTGATGGATCTTTGCATGGAGATTGATGCTTCTATGCCTATTCTCACTAATAGTCAAAGTGCCTAAACCCTAAACCCTAAACCCTAAACCCTAAACCCTAAACCCTAAACCAAACATATTGAGGTGCATTATCACTATGTGAGAGAGCACCTTCATGCAGGAGATATTGATTTGGTATATGTGGCTACACAAGATAATGTGGTAGACATATTCACCAAAGCTCTTCCACGAGAAAAGTTTGAAGCTTTTCGCAAAGCTTTAGGCTTATTACCTTGTGGCGGTTGATATGTCACTCCTTCTATGTGTTCACATCATTCGCTCCAGGGGGTTTTGTTACACTTATGTGTTCCTCGAGTAGCTTTGATGTGAAACTTTTCCCTATACATGGGCACTTTTTACTCTAGTGTTGGCTAGAGGTTTTTTTCCCCATGTTACCACATAGTTGATACTCTCATATGTGGTGGTACTTTGTACTTAGGGATATTATTCAGCTCTTACTTCAGTTCAATTTATCGTCCATAGAGAGAGCTATTTCAGCCATCATCTTCTCCGTGTGTCTTGTTGCATTTGTGCTCCTTGTGTGTGCTTCCTGTGTGTCTCTCACACTTCTACACACACCCAACACGACTTACATGTAAAAGATATGGGCTTGAAGGTAGGATACTTAGTCTTGGTGTATACACTGAAGAAACATGCCAAGAAATTAGAGAACGGTGGCTATGGACCCATGATAATGAACAAAACATCAACTAGTGGAGCGGTCCATCTAGCCACCCTAGAGGGCGATGTACTACCTAATTACATGTGCGGATGTAGAGTGAAATTATATCAAGAACCCCTAATAGAAGAAATTTTGAGTCGACTCAACACAACAAAGAAGTGCAAGGAGTGAGAAAGACGGATTCGAGAAGAAGCTCAAGTAGAAGCCTTGGAACAAATCCAACTTATGAAGTTGAGAAGACAAAATATAGATTATCCTAGTCAACATATTCATGAAGTCTGAAGATATCACATGGCTATGTGCCAAACTACGAGTGCTACCCCTCATATAATAATTGATAGACGTCCCTTTTTTATCTTAGAAGTAGGACATGGCAAGAAGGATAATACTATAAGAGCCTTGATTGACCAAGGCACAACCACTAGTGTAGTTGGATTTTCTTACATCCAAACTTACAATTGAGCATCAATCCTATTGAAGATCATCTCATAGGATTGAGAGTTGTGGAAACCCTTTGCATGGGCAAGGTGGAGCTTCCCACCTCCATTCAATATCTCCATATGACAATTAAAGTGCTAGTGTGTCAACCTCACAGAACCTGTTATCTTGGATCAAGATTGGATCTATGACCATTTTGTCAACTTAATCCTAAAGAGTATACTTCTTTAGATTTGGGTGGACCAACAACATATTATAAACAAACTAGCGAGTTGTGCACTCACTCAATCAAGTAAGGCACCAATTCGTGGTCCTTTTAGGAGTACACATGAAGATAAAAATGTTGTTCTTGTCCAAAGTTATATGATGTAGAATGATGCAACTATCGAGGGAATAGCAGAAGCAATAATGGAACTCCCGTCTTTTCCAATGATGGTCGTGATAAAGCAAGCAAGGAAAGCCAAGAAGCAAATGAAGTAGACAACCAAATCACATACTCAAAAACCAATCTGAATTAGGGCGACTCAACTATCATCAAACAAAAAATTTGTAATCCCCCAAGGGAAGTGCAAAAATTCAAACCTTGTAATAAATCCCTTGACCCAATAGTGTAAATACCCTTACAGAAGGATATATGCATTTTGAGTACAATGCACATCTCGAGTATGCATCTAGAAAATTTACTAACCACCTATCATCCACTCACATTCACATGACACATCACTTTTACCAACCCCCTAAACAAGACAATTATCATGTTGGTATTGTAACGGGGACAAGGTATCATCTTGTTTCCAATGCAATACTCATTGCATTTCTTCTTCAAGCAAATTTAAAAGCACCAAACACTATTAGCAGTATGGGTGAAACAACAAGAATGATTTCGCAGGCAAGGACTAGTTAGCAAACCATAGATATAGAGAGCTTTCCTATCTTAGATGAGCCTATGATACGACCAAGGGATATGAGGGACCTACAAATCATCCCCATCCAAGATCCACCAATGGGCCATACAACTCAAGTCAGCAAGGATTCACATTGGTTTAGTGAAGTGGTAGGACCCCTCAAGGAAAGATCTTTTATTTGGGAAGCGGAGATCGAGTACAACAATGTATGGGGAAAGTACCACTTTTTCACAAGAGAATTTGAATGTCTACAAAACTCAGTGGAGCTACATTTGTTATGGAAAAAAGCGGATCTCACACAGTATTTCAATGCCAAGCCTCCAAAGCTTCACTTTATGTGTTGTTATCATCTCATCAACTCTTTAAGACGCAAAAAGGACCCTAGAGCATCCAATACTTTTATGATCCCATCCTTAATGTGTGGAAAGGTGTTATTCTAGACAATGGCAAGTACCACGTCAAGAAGCTCCACCTCCTTAATTGCCAATCCAAGGAAGAGATAGGATGATATGAAGATCGTGGGAGCTATCTGGTATAACCTCATCAACAGAAATCAATTGTTCCTTCAAGTCTTTGATCTTCGTTAGGAAACTATCCATAGAATCACCATTCATGTGCTCACTCTCCAATTGTTTTCGGAGGTAAGAAACACGAGCCTCATTCCTAGCTTGGTACAATGTGATAAGTGTATCCCAAGCATCCTTAGCTGTTCTACAAGAGAGAATGTGAGGTATAATGGCATGTTTTACAGACAAAGCTATCAATGCATGTGCGTGGGCATCTCTGCCATCCCAATGAATATGCTCTATAGTAGGTGCAGCAGAAACCGCAACACAAACAGGAATATGCAGAATATCATCATCTTTGACACCTTCTGCATCAGCTTCAGTACCTGCAGTTGCAACTGTTGGAGGTGTGATAGGACGTTTTTTGACACCCTGCACAATGTTCCATAGTCCTTTTGCAACCAACACATGTCACATCATATAAGCCCATAACGGGTAGTTGGTACCATCCAACTTATCCTCAACAGCCAACATACGGAATAGATCACTGCTTTCGGCCATGGCTAGTGACTAAAATACCTTGATGCAGAAAATTGATTGTATCTCAGAAAGTTGAACAGAGCTACCCAGACGAATTCCACTAGACCTATAGCAGACTTTGAGATGCTTATGCTGGTGAACAGAAACTGATATATACCTTTGGCACAAAAAGACGAAATAGCCTACACAAGCACTGCGATAGTGCGTTCAAAGGCCAAAACAAGCTCAGATCGCGATTTCGGCACCACAAAGCGAAGTCGTTTTGATATCGAAAACACGTTGAGTATGCTCATCAAAATTCGTCCGATTTTGAGACTGCAACCAGAGGAGTGTTGACGACACCCTAGATGAGGCGATGACCTGCTTTGATACCAATTGTTGGAGTTAGATGTCTATGGAAGCACGCGAACAACACAAGGAAGAAGAAGAGGCTTGGAGCACAACACGCAATACTGAATGTATTACTAGATAATGTACAAAGATAAGTGGCCCATTAGGGCAATAGGCGTATATACAAGCCGGGGAAAAAAAACCTCCTAAAGAGGGAAAAAAGTGCCCCGATAGTCCTAGTGTGTTCACACACATCACTACCTAAATATATCAACAAGACCAAAGGACAATATAACTATTCGAGGTAACTCTCAAAGTTTTTGATAGTCTTCAATTGTTGACTTGGGTCAACAAGTAGAGAAATTGGATAAGGATAACTATCCCCTGTGGATGTTTAAAATGACCAAGTACCTAATGGGCAAAGGCTTGTGAGGTATTGTGAGCGGCGATGATGATCAACCTCAAATCAATCAAGCTATGGCCATCAAAGTCCAAAGGAGGCAATCAAAAGAATGGGAAGAGAGGAATAGGAGAGTCATGTTCCTCATTTCACAAGTCATTACTAATGCCATGGTAGGGCATATTCAACATCTAGAGAAAGCTAAGGATGCTTGGGAAGCTCTTGAAAGGATGTATTAAACAAATACCAAAGCTAGGAAACTTCAACTCAAGAATGAGTTGAACACAATCAAGAAAAGTCCGAGTCAATCCATAGCTGAATATACTTTGAAGATTAAGGAGCTAAATGATGCTTTAGCTTCTATTGGCACAACGGTTGAAGACGGAGATCTTGTGTGTTATACTCTCTTGAGAGAAGATGAAAGATGGAAGCCTTTTATAACTTCCATTGACTTGAAATATGCATATCCAGGTTTTGAACAACTAATCCCTTATCTTGTCACAGAAGAGCTTATCTTTGGTGGCCCCAAAGGAAAGGACAACCACAACCAAATGTTAAATGAAGGTCTAGGTAAAGGAAGGAACTCAAGAGGAGGCTCAAGAGGAAAAGGAAGAGATCACAACAACTCCAACTACAATCAAAACAATTCGGAAGGCAACAAGGATGTATCAAATGCCAACACACAAGTGAAGTATTTTGATGGAGATGCACCACAATGCGCTTTCCTTCTTGCAAGCTCCACGTTGATATCCTCAGAGTAGAAATCTGAGCTCCTACGACCGCACATGGTACTCCGCATAGAGACTGTAGAATATGCAAAAACACAGTGCACAGAGAGCACAAAGATAGACTTCCGAGGTCTTACAAATGCGGTCAAACTTACAATCTATGGCTGACTAGGCCACTTTATTAAAGAACATATACAAAGAAGTGTCGAGTGACCATTTTGCCTTTCACATGGACACTAACGGTAACAACCTCCCACTAAAGGCCAATATGGCCAAATTAACTATGGGAGGAAAATAAAGAATGATAAAGTATACCTGAGTGTAAGTATACAAACTATACCTCCCACCTGATGGGCATGTTACACATTATACAAGTGACCATGTAAGATCATGAATCAAGTAACCCCCATCTATTGATATATTTAGGTAGTGATGTGTGTGAGCACACTAGGACCGCCGGGGCACTTTTTTCCCTCTTTAGGAGGTTTTTTTCCCCCCGACTTGTATATACGCCTATTGCCCTAATGGGCTACTTATCTTTGTACATTCTCTAGTAATACATTCAGTATTGTGTGTTTGTGCTCCAAGCTTCTTCTTCTTCCTTGTGTTGTTCGCGTGCTCTCGTAGACATCTAACTCCAACAATTTGTATCAGAGAAGGTTGTCGCTTCATCTAGGGCGCCGTCGACACTCCTCCGTTTGTAGTCTCAAAATCGTACAAATTTTGGTGAGCATACTCAGGGTGTTTCTGAGATCAAAATAGCTTTGCTATGTGGTGCCGAAATCACGATCTAAGCTCATTTCGGCCTCCGAACGCACTATCGCAATGCTTGTGCAGGCTATTTTGTCTTTTTGTGCCAAAAGTATATACCAGTTTCTGTTCGCCACTTTAAGCGTGTCGAAGTCTGCTACATGTTTAGCAGAACTCGTATGGGCAATTCCGTTCAACTTTTTGAGATACAGTTAATTTTCTGCATCAGGGTATTTTAGTCACCGACCATGGCTGAAAGCAGTGATGTATTCCGTATGTTGGCTGTTGAGGATAAGTTGGATGGTACCAACTACCCATTATGGGCTTATATGATGCGACATGTATTGGTTGCAAAAGCATTGTGGAACATTGTGCAGGGTGTTGAAAGACGTCCGGTTACACCTGTAACAACAGGTACTGCAAATACAGGTGCTGGAGCTGATGAAGATTGTGTCGAAGATGATATTCTGCAGGTTCGTATTCGTGCTGCTGTTTCTGCTGCACCTACTGCAGAGCAGATTCGCTCGGATGGCAGAGATGCCCAGGCACATGCATTGATAGCTTTGGCTATCAAACGTGCCATTATTCCTCACATTCGCTCTTGCAGAACAACTAAGGATGCTTGGGATACACTTACCACATTGTACCAAGCTAGGAATGAGGCTCGTGTTGCTTACCTCCGAAAACAGTTGGAGAGTGAGCACATAAATGAAGGTGATTCTATGGACAGTTTCCTAACAAAGATCAAAGATTTGAAAGAACAGTTGATTTCTGTTGATGAGGTTATACCAGATAGCTCACTTGTGCAGACCGTTTTGAATGGTCTTCCTGATTCATACCAGAGTTTTGCTTCTACTCTTCGGTTGATGATGAAAGGAAATCCGAATGCCTTATCATTTGAGGAGTTAGTCTCTCTTCTGTTGCAGGAAGGTCAGTCCAAGCAGAACAAGTCCAGTATGCGTGTTGTAGATCAAGCTTTCCTGGCTAGTCAGAAGGGCAAAGGAAAATGGAGCTCTAGTAAGCAGAAATCTGCAAATGCTGCACATTTGAAGAACCGGGATAAAGATGAGAAGAAATCAGAAAAGCAAAAATTGTTTTGCAAGTATTGTAAAGGGAATGATCATATCATAAAGAACTGTCCAAAACTGGCTGCAAAAGAGGCAAAGAAAAAGGGGGCTGGAATGGTTGTTGCAGAAGCCTCTACACCAAAAACAGAGTCTGCTAATCTTGTACAGGAAGAAGAATGGGCATTTACTATTGTCTGCAGTTTTGACCCATCTTCTGATGAGCAGTGCATGTCTGTAGTAGACTCAGATGTTTGGTATTTCGACAGTGGGGCGACCAAACATATTACCTCGCAGCGCAGTTTCTTCTCTTCACTCGAGCTTGCCCCTACAGCGAATACTGTTACATGCGCCAACAACTCCTCTTATCCTGTTATGGGAGTTGGTAAGATCATTTTGACTACTGCTGATGGTAGTTCTTTCACTTTGTCAGATGCTCTATTTGTGCCAGGGATCAAAAAGAACCTGTTATCACTTTCTGCATTAGCCAAGATTGGCTTGGTTGTGAAATTTGTTGATGATAGGTGTACTGTTCATGATCTGTCAAATGGCAATGTGATTATTGCTTCTGGCATTTTATGTCGTGGGCTATATAAGCTCATAGACTATCAAAGATCTGTTAATGATTCGGCATGTGCAGTTCATGATTCTCAGGCTATGTCAGATGCAAAGCTTTGGCATGCACGCTTTGGTCATCTCAATTTTGCTAGTTTACTACGCCTACAGAAATCTGAAATGGTGTCCTCTTTGCCCAAACTTGAGGCACCTAGAAAACATGTTTGTGAAGGCTGTATTTTGGGCAAAATGCAGCATTCCTCCTTTTCAAAAGATGGTTCAGTTTGGGCTACACAAAAATTGCAGCTTGTACATAGTGATGTCTGTGGTCCTATGCAGACACCCTCTTTTGGAAATTACCTTTACTTCGTGACTTTCATTGATGATTTTTCCAGGCATGCATCGGTATATCCACTCAAAGAAAAGTCCGAAGTGTTCATGTGCTTCAAACAGTTTTTGGTTTTGGCTGAAAATCTGTCAGCATGTAAAATGGGCACCCTCCGTTCTGATCGAGGGGGGGAATATATGTCTTCTGATTTTAATGCATTTCTGGCTGAACGTGGGATAAAACACCAGTGTATAGTGCCGTATACACCTCAACAGAATGGAGTTGCTGAGCAAAAGAACAGGTCTCTCATGGAGATGGCGAGGTGTATGGTCAAGAGTCAGGCTTTACCACATAGTTTCTGGCTTGACGTTGTCATGTGTGCAACATATGTACTGAACAGGTGTCCCACTAAAGCGCTACAATCTATCACTCCATATGAGGCTTGGCATGACCGCAAGCCATCTGTTGCTCATCTGCGTGTTTTTGGTTGTTTGGCATATGCACTAGTGCCTGAACAACATCACAGAAAATTGGATGATAAGGCAGTAAAATGTATTTTTGTTGGGTACAGTTCTGAAAGTAAAGGCTATCGTCTATATCATCCACATACTAAACGCATTCTAGTTAGCCGTGATGTTGTCTTTGTGGAAGATGCTATTCAGCCATTGCTTTCATGTACTAAGGAGACATCTGTTAGCTCTAAAGACATGTATGATACTTTGATGCCTCTTTTTACAGGTGGACAATCTAGTGCTTGTCCTAATGAGGCAACTTCTCAGCCTTTGCAGGTTTCATATGATGATGCATATCATTCCATTTGTGATGTAGATTTACATGATGCACTTGTTGATGAGAGAGTTGATATTGAGCAGGCAAAAACTATGCCAAAATGGCTGGTGCAGACTTTGCGTGACAGCAAATTTGATGCACTTTTGTCATATCGTACGCGTTCAGGCTCTCATAGTGCCTCCTTTGCATCATATTTCTATGATATGGCTGCGTCTAGTCTCTGTGATGAGAATGAGCCTGTTTCCTTTGATGAAGCACAAAATTCAGAAAATTGGATGGCTGCTATGCAATCTAAATATGATGCTATAATGAAGAATGGTACATGGTCTTTATGTGACTTGCCTCCTGGCAAGAAGGCCATTGGCACTAAGTGGGTATACAAGCTGAAGCGTAAACCTGATGGTACAATTGACAGGTATAAGGCTAGGCTTGTTGCAAAGGGTTATGCGCAGGAAAGAGGCATTGATTTTGATGAGACCTTTGCACCTACATGCCGTATGACTACTGTTCGGAGCATTTGTGCACTTGCAGCCCATCATGGTTGGAATGTACATCAGTTGGACATTAAAACAACATTTCTGAATGGTGACTTGCATGAAGAAGTGTATGTTTTTCAGCCCCGTGGCTTTGTGCAGAAAGGGCATGAAAACCAGGTGTGCAGATTAAAGAAAGTATTATATGGTTTAAAGCAAGCACCACGTGCTTGGTATGAGAAGATACATGCCTATCTGATTGCACATGGTTTTGAGAACAGTCCAACTAAAAGCACCTTATATGTTAAGCGTGCTAATGATGTGCTTCTGATGATTGTTGTCTATGTTGATGACATGCTGCTCACTGGTCCTATTGACAAGCATATTGCTGATTTCAAGGCTGATTTGCATGCCTCATTTGAGATGTCCGATTTGGGGCATTTGCATCACTATTTGGGCATTCAATTTATGCATGTTGATGGTGGAATGGCTTTGTGTCAAACGAAATATATTGACACATTATTGCAGCGTTTTGGCCTTGAAGACTGTAAGCCTATTGCCACTCCTATGGAGACAGGTTTACGATTGAGTCTTCATGAGGCTGATTTGGGTGTTGGCCAGTCTTCTGCCACCACCATCTTCACTGACAGTCGGAGCGCATTGGCAGTTGCGAGGAACCCTGTGTTCCATGATCGCACTAAGCACATTGAGGTGCATTATCACTATGTCAGGGAGAGGTTCTCTGCTGGGGAGATCAGCTTGGCATATGTGCCCATGCAGGAGAACATAGTAGACCTTTTCACGAAGGCTCTGCTTAGGGAGAAGTTTGAAGCTTTCCGCAAATCTTTGGGCTTACTTCCTTTTGTGGAGTGATTTCCACACAGCTTGGCACTTCCTTATACATGAGTGCCAGCTCCTTGTTCACTGCATCACTCCCAGGGGGGATTTGTTGATATATTTAGGTAGTGATGTGTGTGAACACACTAGGACCGCCGGGGCACTTTTTTCCCTCTTTAGGAGGTTTTTTTCCCCTGGCTTGTATATACGCCTATTGCCCTAATGGGCTAGTTATCTTTGTACATTCTCTAGTAATACATTCAGTATTGTGTGTTTGTGCTCAAAGCTTCTTCTTCTTCCTTGTGTTGTTCGCGTGCTCCCACAGACGTCTAACTCCAACACCATCAAGTGACAACAGTGTCGAAGGCCATCCTGTGGTAGAGCTTTAGTCAAAGCATTTGCAACATTATCTCAAGTGTGAACTTTCTCAAGAATAATGGGTTCAGTGGCTAAGCAATCTCTAATGAAGTGATACCTCACCTCAATGTGCTTGATCTTTGCATGATAGACTGGATTCTTAGCCAAAGCAATGGCACTCTGACTATCACTGAGCAAACGAGGTACATGCTGAGGTAAGCCCATATCACAAGCAAGACGAGAAAGCCACAATGCTTCCTTGCATGCCTCACTTGCTGCAACATACGCTACTTCTATGGTGGAAACAACTGTACATTCTTGAAGACGAGATCTCCAAGAGATAGCACCTCCAGCAAAATGAAAAATGTACCATGATGTAGACTTACAATTATCTACACAACCAGCATAGTTAGAATCTGTGTAACCAATAATGGATGCTTTCCCTCTACCTAAGCATAGACACTTGTCCTTAGTGCCATTCAGATATCTTAAAATCATCTTGATCGCTTCCCAATGTTTCTTGCCAGGATTAGACATATATCTGCTTAGAACTCCCACTGCAAATGCAATGTCTCGTCTCATAGCTACCATAGCATACATGAGACTACCAACAACAGACTGATAGGAATTTTGGTCATGAATTCCTTTTCCTCATTTGATTTGGGGAAATCATTCTTGCTCAATTTCACATATGTGGGTAAATGTGTACTCAATGCCTTTCCACCCTGCATACTGAACCTGTGAAGTACTTTGGATATATACTCACTTTGAGACAAGTATATGCATCTTTCGCTTCTATCACAAGTAATGCGCATGCCAAGAATATGTTTGGCATCCCCCAAATCCTTCATATCAAATGTCTGACTCAACTTCTTTTTGAGAATTGACAAATCGTAAGAGGACTTCTCAGCAATCAGCATATCATCGACATAAAGGATCAAGCATATGAAGCTGCCATTTGAGAATCTCTTTGTGTAGAGACAATGATCCTCATTGCTTCGAGAATAGCCTTGAGACTTCATAAAACCATCAAACTTTTGATACCATTGTCTAGGGGACTGTTTAAGTCCACACAAGCTCTTCTTAAGCTTACAAACTAGACTTTCCATGCCAAGAACTACATAACCCTCTGGTTGTTTCATATATATCTCATCTATAAGATCTCCATGCAAGAAAGCAGTTTTCACATCCATTTGGACTAGCTCTAAGTCCTCCATTGCAACGAATCTAAGCAACATGTGCAGGGTAGTAATCTTGACCACTAGAGAGAAGATTTCCTCGAAATCAACACCATGTTGTTGCTTAAAACCCTTTGCAACAAGATGTGCTTTATACTTTGGAGAAGCACTATCTGATGTGAATATCAGCTTATATACCCATTTACATAGTAAAGCTTTCCTTCCCTTTGGCAAAGGTACTAAATCCCAAGTACCATTCTTGTGAATAGAATTCAACTCACTCTTCATGGCACGCTCCCACTTGACATGATTCTCTGTCTGCATAGCCTCTTTGTAGCAAGAAGGCTCAACGGCATCTGTTTGCATAACAAAATCTAAACCTGGAACATATCTATCAGGTGGATGTGAGACATGTGCAGAACGTCTCAATGGTTGCTGAATAGGAATATGTATAGACTGATCTGAATGGACATTCTCTTGAACATCCCTATGTGCAACATCTTTATGCATGCTAAACGGAGGACTAGTATCCTCAAATACCATTCTTCTCACTTCAACCTCCTTAATGGGCTATTTATGCATCTTATAGTCATTGAAAATGGCATCATTACTTCTAATCACTGACCATGTTTCGGGATCCCATAAGCGATATCCAAATTGCCCTTCTCGACCATATCCAAGAAAATGCATTTATTTGACTTATGGTCCAAGTTTTGTCTAAGATTGTTGGGTATATGAACATATGCTTCATAGCCAAAAACTCGAAGATGATCATAATATGGTGGCTTCCCTGTCCATAACTCTTGTGCCACTTTCAAACCTTTGGCAGTACTAGGTGAAAGGTTAATCACATGAACTGCAGTCAATACTGCTTCTGCCCAAAAACCTTGTGAGAGCTTTGCATGACGCAACATAGAGACTACTCTATCTTGAATAGTTCTATTCATCCTCTCAGCTACATGATTCTGTACTGGGGTATAAGGAGCTGTAAACTCTCTATGAATCCCTCTAGACTAACAGAAGATGCTGAATTCATGTGAGGTATACTCACCCCTGTAATTTGAACATAAAGCCTTAAACTTAGTTCCTTTTTCAATCTCAACTGAAGCAAGCCATTTTTTGAAAGTAGGGAATACCTCATCCTTCGATTTGATAGGATATATCCAAACTTTTCTAGTAGCATCATCTATGAAAATGACAAAGTAAAGAGAACCACCAAGGGACCTAATTGGCATAGGACCACACACATCTGTATGAACAAGATCTAAAGGCTGAATTTAAGAGTCAATGCGCATTCTATGCACATTTCTAGTTTGATGTCCATATTGATAATGCTCACAAAATGAAAAATCGGAGAAAGACAACACATGTAAGTAGCCAAAACGAGAAAGATTTTCCATTCCACTACGAGATATATGGCCCAAACAACCATGCCAAATACAAGCCATAGGTTGTTTAGTAACGGCTAACAAATGTTCTTTCTATGATACAAATAAAGGATATAGTGAGCCAACTTTTCCTCCTTTCGCAATAACCATATTGCCCTTTGATATGCAAAAGGATTGAGCATAGAAGGGCACCTTGTAACTAAGGTCATCAAGTTGACCAATTGACATCAAACTGCGTGATAACTGAGGTACATGGTGTACATTATGCATAATAAATTTTGAACCATCAATGAACTGCACAACCACATCTCCGATCCCCACACATTAGACTGATAAGAGTCACCAAGTCTCACGGTACCAAGAGACTTTGCTACCTAATTAGAGAACCATTGTGGTGTCACATGGAAAGAAGCACCAGAATCTATCAGCGAGGTGTGGGAAAGAGAATCATCAATAAGAGCCTCAGTTTGCACAATACTATCAAGTGTCAACACATCAGCATCATCAGAAATAGCATTAATTTCTTCAACTTCACAGTTGAAGTAGATGGTGCAAGTAACTATTTAACATGCCCATCAACATTATGTCATTTACCTTTAGCATTCTTTAATGCATAACGGTCTTTCTTCATGTGTCCTTTCTTATGACAATAATGGCATTCGATATCCCTCTTCCTTGATTTACTTCTACTCTTATTCCGTTGACCATTCTTTTCCTTGTTCTTGCTCCTGCCACATTGTTGATTATTTCCTTGGTAAGAATCACGAACATTATATGCATCTCCACTTTGAGTTCCAACCATAGATTTTCTACGAATCTCCTCACTCAGAGTGCTCCACATATGTCATCATAGACGAGTTTACCACCAGGTGCACCCTATTGCTAATAGCTATGCAAAATGTATCCCATGATGATGGCAAGGTGCATAACAACAATACTACTTTCATTTCATTATTCATATCCATTTTTTGAGCCCATAATCGAGAGAATATAACATCAAACTCATTTAGATGAGCAACAACACTATTTGTGCCCTTCATACGAAGGTCATATAATTTTCTCATCAGATAGACTTTATTTGATGCTGCCTCTTTTTCATATGTATTGCATAACTTCTTCCAAAGCTCCTCTACACTTTCACAGTCTAATATTGTAAAGTAAACATTATCTGCCAGGTGCAAGCGAATGGTAGACTTGGCCATTTCATTTAACTCATCCCAATCATCTTCATCCATGTCAGCAGGCTTCTTTGAAGTTCCATTTACTGGCTTCCATCGCCTCCTTTGAATCAGCACATCTTTAATCTGATTCTTCCATAGAGCAAAGTTTATGCCATCAAAATTTCGGATCTCAAAATGGTCTTTGCCCTAGAAGTTATAGCTCCTCCTCGGAACACTAGCACTAGACCCTGATCCACCGGATGTGCCTGAGATCTCTGATGCCATGATGGTAGAGAACTAAATAGAATGATAGTGGAGCTAGAAAAGCTTGAACACCAATGAATAAGTGTATCAAGGAGTAAATCGACCACTGTATACTTGACAAAACCAAAAACCTGGAAAAATTTTGCCAGAGTATCCTCTGCAAAATGAGCGTATGACCAGTGTCAAAATAATCATAAAACTGCAAGTACTGACATGTTTTCCTTGATAGTGAATCACTGACTCCACTGCATATAATAAGTTACCCAATAGAAGCCAACTAGGCTTATTGAGAATCTATGAACAACTATCATACATCTCCTATGGCGAGGCTAGGTAAGTCTTCCACCTGCATCATCGAAGAGACCCCGACATCTAGGTGTCTCCCTGTTAAGAAAACCTCACCACGACCCTCTTTATCAAACGTAAAAAGGCTTTATGCAAAGAACGTAACCGCTATATCAATGACCACATGGACGTACATAAGTGATATCCACAAAAGCATACATGGTGTGTATGTGCTCAATATATGTGGTAAAATGACACTAAAAGGCTGAATGCACATCCCAAAAACTAGCCAATAACACCTGCAAGTGTATGTCAACTCTGATGTTTTAGGCTAAAAAACTTGCATAAATTTGCTGCAACTGCTCCCACCAAAACTGAAACCTTTCAAGAAACTTGTAGCTTTACGAGTGTGGCTGAAAACACAGCCCCAAAGGTTGATATTTATTGTTGAAGAAGTACAAAGAACACTCCTCTTGATGTTCTTGGACCTCTGTGAAGAGATTTATGTGCGAAAGTACTCCAAAATGCCTCCAAAAGACACCGCAAAAATGCTTCAAAAATAGGCTTTGAAAGCAAAGAATGAAGCTTTGAGGGACCAAAACATGTTAAAGGTAATGTCAACCTTAGTCTTTCCCCTTCTTCAAACACCACAAGAGTGTAGCTTAGTGGCAAGAGATTGCCACGGTTAAGCGAGCTCCAGGGGGAACAGTACTGGGATGGGTGACCTCACGAGAAGTGTTGATATATTTAGGTAGTGATGTGTGTGAACACTCTAGGACCGCCGGGGCACTTTTTTCCCTCTTTAGGAGGTTTTTTTCCCCCGGCTTGTATATACGCCTATTGCCCTAATGGGCTACTTATCTTTGTACATTCTCTAGTAATACATTCAGTCTTGTGTGTTGTGCTCCAAGCTTCTTCCTCTTCCTTGTGCTGTTCGCGTGCTTCCGCAGACGTCTAACTCCAACAAGAAGTACCGGGAACCTCTATATTCCTTGATGATTGAGGTCCTCCCTCGTGCATAGCTAACTGTGCCACTCTGTTGGACAAATGGGTTACCAGGGATTACAAGTCAGGTTCAATGCTGATGGGTTCTATGTAGAAGAATACAAATGAGATGGAAGATTGATTGCCAAAGGAAACAAAGTGGGTAGGATGTTCACCTTAAATGTGAAAATTCCTGAAATCAATGCAGCCATGTTTGCAAAAGGTGCAGGAGTTATTGCTGATATAGAGATCTGGCACAAACGAATTGGGCATGCAAACTTGCAAAGGCTGAAATTGATTGAGTCAAAGGAGATCCTCCATGGACTACCAAATTTCAAGGTTGATGAGATGCAGAAGGTATGTGCAACATGTCAATTTGGTAAACAATCAAGATCATCGCTTCCGCATGATTAGCATGTTAGTGAGACCACATCTATGGGCGGTTGCAGGTTTTATGTTACTTTCATTGATGACCATACACAGAAAGTGTGGGTCTATTTTATGAAAGAGAAGAGTGAGGTATTCACTCACTTTCAAAATTTTAAAGCTATGGTGGAAAAGCAGATAGGGAACTCAGACATTAAGATCCGATGGAGGAGATGAATACATGTCAAATGAGTTCATCAATTTTCTAAAAAGTCATGGAATTCGACGTCAATTTTCATGCAGGTACATACCACAACAAAATGGTGTTGCTGGATGCAAAAATAGACATATTGCAGAAATAGCAAGAGCCTTGATGGTTGAGAAGAATATGCTTCATTGTTATTGGGTAGAAGCTGTGCATACCGCACTATACATCATGAACAGAACTCCAACTGTTGTTGTACATCAAGTTACACCTGAAGAGAAGTTCATAGGTAAAAAGCCAAACTTATCACATATGAAAGTTTTTTGCTGTATTGCATATGTACATGTTCCAGATGAGTTGAGGATGAAGCTTGATCCAAAAGCAGAAAAATGTGTCTTCATTGGGTATTCCCTTGAGCAAAAGGGATATGTTATAACCCACTCACACGATAGGTGAAGGTGAGCAAAGACATGGTATTTGATGAAATGTCAAGCTTCTATGCAGATGCCAAAGAAGGATTAAATCTTGAACCAAATGACAAAGAAAATGTTGAAAA
This sequence comes from Ceratopteris richardii, assembly GCA_020310875.1. Taxonomy (NCBI): domain Eukaryota; kingdom Viridiplantae; phylum Streptophyta; class Polypodiopsida; order Polypodiales; family Pteridaceae; genus Ceratopteris; species Ceratopteris richardii. The sequence continues at coordinate 149,702,045 of CM035439.1, forward strand.
ATCAACTGCAGAATCTCAAGCTTTGAGTGGACCAGATGCATCACCAAGCAATAGTTCCAACTCCATGCCATGGAGTGGAAGATTGCGTGAAAATTAGTCCAGGAAATTCATCAAATACATCCAAGAAAGGTAAAGAAAAGCTTTCTACTGGTCATAAAACATGTGCAAGTTTTGAAGACGTTGATGGAGATTCAAGCGGTTCAGAAAAGAGTCTTGATGGGGAACTTGGATTGCCCTCTGTGAAGACTCCAAGAGTAAGAAAGGTACATGCAGATGATACAAGGAGAAGTGACCTAGGACCAAGAAGCTTTGGGAGGATACAAAATTAAGTGCAACGATTGACATATGATAGTTACATGGCTCGCCATTGTGCCTACATGACAAAGGTAATACAAGATGCTGAACCTTCTTGTTTTGAAGATGCAATTGGAAATCGAGATTGGGAAAAAGCTATGGATGAAGAGATGGCTGCACTTTATGGAAACGGTACTTGGAAGCTGGTTCCATTGCCACAAGGAAAGAAACCCATAGGGTGCAAGTGGGTTTACAAGGTAAAGCACAATGCTGATGGTAGCATAAGCAGGTATAAAACACGTTTGGTAGCAAAAGGATATGCACAAACTTATGGCATTGATTATGAAGAAACATTCAGCCCTGTAGCTAAAATGTTTATTGTCAGAACATTTGTTGCATTAGCTACAACAAAAGGATGGACTTTGCATCAGATGGATGTGAAGAATGCTTTCTTACATGATGAGTTAAAGGAAGAAGTATACATGGACCAACCACAAGGATATGAAGATTCAAAGCATCTAGAATATGTTTGCAAGTTGCAAAAGGCTTTGTATGGGCTCAAGCAAGCTCCTCGTGCATGACATGAAAGGATTGCTGATTACTTAACCACCATTGGGTTTTCTATGTGTGATGTAGATCATTCACTATATGCAAGGAAGGGTGATGATGGCATCATGATTGTAGCTATTTATGTTGATGTCTTAATTGTAGGTGGTGATAATGAAGAAAGCATCAACGAGGTAAAGCAACTTCTTATGCAGGAATTTGACATGAAAGATCTTGGCGTGCTACGCTATTTCTTGGGCATTGAGTTTATACATAGAGAAATAGGTATATGGATGTCACAAAGGCAATATGCCTTGAATATACTGCAAAAGTATGGTATGGATGATTGTAAGCCGATTTCTATGCCATTCGAGAGAGAGAGTGTGTGTGTGAGCTCTGTTCCTTATCTCCTTCCTCATGACACGATTTGCGACACTACCAATTGAGGTTCCATCGGTGATTGTTGAGGGGATGGTTAGGTAGGTACTTGTAGACATGGAATGGTTCCCCTCATTTGTTTTTCAGAGCATGGCTTTGGTGGTTTGCATGACTTGTTAGCACTTTTAAAGTGTTGTAACTCTGCACTTGACAGGGCTCGATCGATAGGAATGTCATAAGCAAGATACATATACACAATTCTTGTAATGGCACAACAACCATGAATTACTCTTTTTCTTGCCCATCTGTGATTTGCCAAAAATATTTGTTCTTATATCCAACTAGCTAAGTTGATGGTCTGTGGGCCAATATTAGCCAGGTAAAATCCAAACCAAATATGCTTCTGCAGTAAGGTGAAGCGATCTTGTGCTAGGAATGCAAAGTGCTACATGTAAATGCGTAGTGGCTTTGATAGCTCTAATGTGATTGCTGATATGTCTGCCCATTTTAAAATTTCACCTTTCTTCCTAGGTATTGGGATGAGCCTCTCTCTCTCTCTCTTTCCCTTTCTCTCTCTCTCTCTCTCTCTCTCTCTCTCTCTCTCTCTCTCTCTCTCTCCCCCCATGGGCATGTGAGAATCGTGAATCTTTAAAGCAGCCCTGATGAGGTCTGTTGAGAGACAAAACTTCTTAAAAGGAGGATCAGCCACCAAAGAGGGCAATATAAAGGTGCTTGGGAGTTCCTTTCTGACTGATGGTCATAGAGTGGATACTAAATAATAGCATCGGTAAAAGTCTGGTTTAGGAAGGGGCACACTGAAATACTCGATGAAACATAATTTTGCCTCAATTGGTCATAGTTCTTCAAAATTTTATCACTCTTCAAAATCCTGATAGAAGAATTGGTATCTCCCCCACATATTGGCACTAAAAGCATAGAGTTGCATAGTTGTGTTCCACATCAGCAAGCTAGACCTTGAAACCAATGAGATTTACTATGTACTCCTTCTGATGGGTGGGTTGTCAATTGGCATTGGGCCCATGAAACCTTGGAAATATTGAGGTATCATTGAAGTATGGGCTTCCATCAGTAAATTATCAAAATCCACCATTTGTAAGCCGATGGTTGCCCCTGAAGATCCTTTTGCTTGCATGTTGATTCAGAATGTTTGTGTAAAAGATCTTTTACAAAAGGATAACACATTAGCATGGAAATTTATCTCAATCCCAATATAGTGAGACCGCAATCCCTTTCCATAGATGATGTGCCACCTATGTAGACTTGTGTTGTGAAGTGATTTTCTAAACAATCGCTTAATGACTAATGCACGTCACTAGACTTCCTACATGTTTTGAATAATTCATACATATCTGTTCATGAGAGAAAGGTTATTTTCATGAGGTGCCATATGTTACCGTGAGTCTCCATGTGAAAGGCCAAATGGCCACCGGACACTTATTTGTATATGTTCTTTAATAAAACATATAGTGGTCTGGTCAGCCATAGACTGTAAGTTCCACCACATTTGTAATACCTAAGAAGTCTGTATTTGTGCTCCCCGTGTATTGTGTTTTATCTTGTGTATTCTCCATCCTCTGTGCGGAGTACTACGTGCTGTCCTAGGAGCTCAATTTTCTACTCCACGGATCACTACAACTCCTAATCATAAAAACCTGAAACCCTATTTTATATATATATTTATTTATATATTCAAAATTTTTCCTTAATTAATCCTATGTTTATATATTTAATTATATATAATTAATTATATATATTTAATTAAATTATTTAAAACACTAGTTCTTTTTATATTTATTTATCTATATAATTATCCTATTATATATATATATATATATATATTTATATATTCAGATATTTCCTTTGATTTTTTTCTATATTTTCTCTTTATATAAATTTAATTGACTTATATGTATGCTTAAACCCTAAAACCCTAATCTTAAAGATCTAGACCTAAAATATGTATATTTTTGTATGCATGTGTATATACATGTATATATGTATTATATGTGTATGTGTATGTGTGTATGTATGTTATGTAGGTGTTAAAACCCTAAAACCCTAATTTTAAAAATCTAGACCTAAAATATGTATATTTCTGTATGCATGTGTATATACATGTATATATGTATTATATGTGTATGTGTATGTGTGTATATATGTTATGTAGGTGTTAAAACCCTAAAACCCTAATAAGAAAGACTTAGACTTAAACCTAAAATACTAAAACCTAAATACTCAAACACTTATAAAAATCTAAACCCCTAATCCTAAAACCCTAATCCTATTTTATATATATGTTTATTTATATATTTAGATTTTTTTCTTATTTTTTTCTATATTTTTTCTTAATATAAATGTAATTGAGTTATATGTATGCCTGAACCCTAAAACCCTAATCTTAAATATATAGACCTAAAATATGTATATTTATGTATGCAGGTGTATATACATGTATATATGTATTATATGTGTATGTGTATGTATGTGTAAATAGCGTAAAAACCCTAATCCTATTTTTATATATTTGATGTAAAAAAAAAACTTCAAAATAAAAAATTTTTATATTTAATTAAAACACTAGCTTATGTGTGTGTATATGTATGTGTGTATATGTGTGTGTGTGTATGTGTGTGTGTATGTGCATGTATGCATATGTGTATATATGTGTGTGTATGTATGTGTGTACATGTGTGTGTGTATGTATGCATGTGTGTATATGTGTATGTGTGTGTATGTATGCATGCATGTGTGTATATGTGTATGTGTGTGTATGTATGCATGCATGTGTGTAAGTATGTGTGTGTATGCATGCATGTGTGTGTATGCATGCATGTGTGTGTATGCATGCATGTGTGTATATGTGTGTGTATGTAAGCATGCATGTGTGTATATGTGTGTGTATGTAAGCATGCATGTGTGTATATGTGTGTGTATGTAAGCATGCATGTGTGTACATGTATGTGTGTATGTATGCATGTGTAAATATGCAGATGTGTGTGTGTGTTTAGGGTTTAGGGTTTAGGGTTTAGGGTTTTAGGGTTTAGGGTTTAGGGTTTCGGGTTTAGGGTTTAGGGTTTAGGGTTTAGGGTTTAGGGTTTTAGGAACTCCCGTCTTTTCCAATGATGATCGTGAAAGCCAAGAAACAAATGAAGCAGACAACCAAATCACATACTCAAAAACCAATATGAAATAGGGTGACTCAACTATCATCAAACAAAAAATTTGTAATCCCCCAAGGGAAGTGCAAAAATTCAAACCTTGTAATAAATCCCTTGACCCAATAGTGTAGTTGGATTTTCTTACATCCAAACTTACAATTGAGCATCAATCCTATTGAAGATCATCTCATAGGATTGGGAGTTGTGGAAACCCTTTGCATGGGCAAGGTGGAGCTTCCCACCTCCATTCAATATCTCCATATGAAGATTAAAGTGCTAGTGTGTCAACCTCACAGAACCTGTTATCTTGGATCAAGATTGGATCTATGACCATTTTGTCAAGTTAATCCTAAAGAGTATACTTCTTTAGATTTGGGTGGACCAACAAGATATTATAAACAAACTAGCGAGTTGTGCACTCACTCAATCAAGTAAGGCACCAATTCGTGGTCCTTTTAGGAGTACACATGAAGATAAAAATGTTGTTCTTGTCCAAAGTTATATGCTGTAGAATGATGCAACTATCGAGGGAATAGCAGAAGCAATAATGGAACTCCCTTGATAAAGCAAGCAAGGAAAGCCAAGAAGCAAATGAAGTAGACAACCAAATCACATACTCAAAAACCAATCTGAAATAGGGCGACTCAACTATCATCAAACAAAAAATTTGTAATCCCCCAAGGGAAGTGCAAAAATTCAAACCTTGTAATAAATCCCTTGAACCAATAGTGTAAATACCCTTACAGAAGGATACATGCATTTTGAGTACAATGCACATCTCGAGTATGCATCTAGAAAATTTACTAACCACCTATCATCCACTCACATTCACATGACACATCACTTTTACCAACCCCCTAAACAAGACAATTATCATGTTGGTATTGTAACGGGGACAAGGTATCATCTTGTTTCCAATGCAATACTCATTGCATTTCTTCTTCAAGCAAATTTAAAAGCACCAAACACTATTAGCAGTATGGGTGAAACAACAAGAATGATTTCGCAGGCAAGGACTAGTTAGCAAACCATAGATATAGAGAGCTTTCCTATCTTAGATGAGCCTATGATACGACCAAGGGATATGAGGGACCTACAAATCATCCCCATCCAAGATCCACCAATGGGCCATACAACTCAAGTCAGCAAGGATTCACATTGGTTTAGTGAAGTGGTAGGACCCCTCAAGGAAAGATCTTTTATTTGGGAAGCGGAGATCGAGTACAACAATGTATGGGAAAAGTACCACTTTTTCACAAGAGAATTTGAATGTCTACAAAACTCAGTGGAGCTACATTTGTTATGGAAAAAAGCGGATCTCACACAGTATTTCAATGCAAAGCCTCCAAAGCTTCACTTTATGTGTTGTTATCATCTCATCAACTCTTTAAGACCCAAAAAGGACCCTAGAGCATCTAGTACTTTTATGATCCCATCCTTAATGTGTGGAAAGGTGTTATTCTAGACAATGGCAAGTACCACGTTAAGAAGCTCCACCTCCTTAATTGCCAATCCAAGGAAGAGATAGGGTGATATGAAGATCGTGGGAGCTATCTGGTATAACCTCATCAACAGAAATCAATTGTTCCTTCAAGTCTTTGATCTTCGTTAGGAAACTATCCATAGAATCACCTTCATTCATGTGCTCACTCTCCAATTGTTTTCGAAGGTAAGCAACACGAGCCTCATTCCTAGCTTGGTACAATGTGATAAGTGTATCCCAAGCATCCTTAGCTGTTCTGCAAGTGCGAATGTGAGGAATAATGGCATGTTTTACAGACAAAGCTATCAATGCATGTGCATGGCCATCTCTGCCATCCCAACAAATCTGCTCTGTAGTAGGTGCAGCAGAAACCATAGCACGAACATAAATATGCAGAATATCATCATCTTTGACACCTTCTGCATCAGCTTCAGTACCTGCAGTTGTAACTGTTGTAGGTGTGATAGGACGTTTTTCGACACCCTGCACAATGTTCCATAGTCCTTTTGCAACCAACACATGTCACATCATATAAGCCCATAACGAGTAGTTGGTACCATCCAACTTATCCACAACAGCCAACATACGGAATACATCATTGCTTTCAGCCATGGCTAGTGACTAAAATACCTTGATGCAAAAAATTGATTGTATCTTAGAAAGTTGAACAAAACTGCCCAGACGAATTTCCACTAGACCTATAGCAGACTTTGAGATGCTTATACTGGTGAACAGAAACTAGTATATACATTTGGCACAAAAAGACGAAATAGCCTACACAAGCACTACGATAGTGCGTTCGAAGGCCAAAACAAGCTCAGATCGCGATTTCGGCACCACATAGCGAAGTTGTTTTGATCTCGAAAACATGTTGAGTATGCTCACCAAAATTCGTGCGATTCTGAGACTGCAACCAGAGGAGTGTTGACGGCACCCTAGATGAGGCGACGACCTTCTTTGATACCAATTGTTGGAGTTAGATGTCTATGGAAGCACGCGAACAGCACAAGAAAGAAGAAGAGGCTTGGAGCAGAACACACAATACTGAATGTATTACTAGAGAATGTACAAAGATAAGTGGCCCATTAGGGCAATAGGCATATATACAAGCCGGGGAAAAAAAACCTCCTAAAGAGGGAAAAAAGTGCCTTGATAGTCCTAGTGTGTTCACACACATCACTACCTAAATATATCAACAAGAGCAAAGGACAATATAACTATTCGAGGTAACTCTCAAAGTTTTTGATAGTCTTCAATTGTTGACTTGGGTCAACAAGTAGAGAAATTGGATAAGGATAACTATCCGCTGTGGATGTTTAGAATGACCAACTACCTAATGGGCAAAGGCTTGTGGGGTATTGTGAGCGGCGGTGATGCTCAACCTCAAATCAATCAAGCTATGGCCATCGAAGTCCAAAGGAGGCAAGGAAAAGAATGGGAAGAGAGGAATAGGAGAGTCATGTTCCTCATTTCACAAGTCATTACTAATGCCATGGTAGGGCATATTCAACATCTAGAGAAAGCTAAGGATGCTTGGGAAGCTCTTGAAAGGATGTATTAAACAAATACCAAATCTAGGAAACTTCAACTCAAGAATGAGTTGAACACAATCAAGAAAAGTTTGAGTCAATCCATAGCTGAATATACTTTGAAGATTAAGGAGCTAAATGATGCTTTAGCTTCTATTGGCACAATGGTTGAAGACGGAGATCTTGTGTGTTATACTCTCTTGAGAGAAGATGAAAGATGGAAGCCTTTTATAACTTCCATTAACTTGAAAGATGCATATCCAGGTTTTGAACAACTAATCCCTTATCTTGTCACAGAAGAGCTTATCTTTGGTGGCCCCAAAGGAAAGGACAACCACAACCAAATGTTAAATGAAGGTCTAGGTAAAGGAAGGAACTCAAGAGGAGGCTCAAGAGGAAAAGGAAGAGATCACAACAACTCCAACTACAATCAAACAATTCGGAAGGCAACAAGGATGCATCAATGCCAACACACAAGTGAAGTATTTTGATGGAGATGCACCACAATGCGCTTTCCTTCTTGCAAGCTCCACGCTGATATCCTCGGAGTAGAAATCTGAGCTTCTAGGACCGCACATGGTACTCCGCATAGAGACTGTAGAATATGCAAAAACACAGTGCACAGAGAGCACAAAGATAGACTTCCGAGGTCTTACAAATGCGGTCAAACTTACAATCTATGGCTGACAAGGCCACTATATGTTTTATTAAAGAACATATACAAAGAAGTGTCGAGTGACCATTTTGTGAAAGAACTACCATCAGCAGTAGTCAAAATGATCTTACCAACTCCCATAACAGGATAAGAGGAGTTGTGGGTGCATGTAACAGTATTTCTTGTAGGGGCAGGCTCGAGTGAAGAGAAGAAACTTCGCTGCGAGGTAATATGTTTGGTCGCCCCACTGTCAAAATACCAAACATCTGAGTCTACTGCAGACATGCACTGCTCATCAGAAGATGGGTCAAAACTGCAGGCAGTAGTAAATGCCCATTCTTCTTCCTGCACAAGATTAGCAGACTCTGTTTTTGGTGTAGAGGCTTCTGCAACAACCATTCCAGCCTCCTTTTTCTTTGCCTCTTTTGCAGCCAGTTTTGGACAGTTCTTTATGATATGCTCATTCCCTTTACAATACTTGCAAAACAATTTCTGCTTTTCTGATTTCTTCTCATCTTTATCCTGGTTCTTCAAATGTGCAGCATTTGCAGATTTCTACTTACTAGTAGAAGAGCTCCATTTTCCTTTCCCCTTCTGACTAGCCAGGTTAGCTTGATCTGCAACACGCATAATGGACCTGTTCTGCTTGGACTGATCTTCCTACAATAGAATAGAGACTAACTCCTCAAATGATAAGGCATTCGGATTTCCTTTCATCATCAACCGAAGAGTAGAAGCAAAACTCCGGTATGAATCAGGAAGACCATTCAGAACGGTCTGCACAAGTGAGCTATCTGGTATAACCTCATCAACGGAAATCAACTGTTCTTTCAAATCTTTGATCTTCGTTAGGAAACTGTCCATAGAATCACCTTCATTCATGTGCTCACTCTCCAACTGTTTTCGGAGGTAAGCAACACGAGCCTCATTCCTAGCTTGGTACAATGTGGTAAGTATATCCCAAGCATCCTTAGTTGTTCTGCAAGAGCGAATGTAAGGAATAATGGCATGTTTGATAGACAAAGCTATCAATGCATATGCCTGGGCATCTCTGCCATCCCAGCAAATCTGCTCTGCAGTAGGTGCAGCAGAACAGCAGCACGAATAGGAATCTGCGGAATATCATCTTCGATACAATCTTCATCAGCTCCAGCACCTGTATTTGCAGTACCTGTTGTTACACGTGTAACAGGACGTCTTTCAACACCCTACACAATGTTCCACAATCCTTTTGAAACCAATACATGTCGCATCATATAAGCCCATAATGGGTAGTTGGTACCATTCAACTTATCCTCAAGAGCCAACATACGGAATACATCACTGCTTTCAGCCGTGGCCGGTGACTAAAATACCTTGATGCAGAAAATTAACTGTATCTTAAAAAGTTGAACGGAATTACCCATACGAGTTCTGCTAAACCTGTAGCAGACTTCGAGACGCTTAAACTGGCGAACAGAAACTGGTATATACCTTTGGCACAAAAAGACGAAATAGCCTGCACAAGCATTGCGATAGTGCATTCGGAGGCAGAAACGAGCTCAGATCGCGATTTCGGCACCACATAGCAAAGCTCTTTTGATCTCAGAAACACCCTGAGTATGATCACCAAAATTTGTACAATTCTGAGACTGCAAACGGAGGAGTGTCGACGTCGCCCTAGATGAAGCGACAACCTTCTCTAATACAAATTGTTGGAGTTAGATGTCTGCGGGAGCACGCAATCAACACAAGGAAGAAGAAGAAGCTTGGAGCACAAACACACAATACTGAATGTATTACTAGAGAATGTACAAAGATAAGTAGCCCATTAGGGCAATAGGTGTATATACAAGCCGGGGGAAAAAAAACCTCCTAAAGAGGGAAAAAAGTGCCCCGGCGGTCCTAGTGTGTTCACACACATCACTACCTAAATATATCAATAGATGGGGGTTACTTGATTCATGATCTTACATGGTCACTTGTATAATGTGTAACATGCCCATCAGGTGGGAGGTATAGTTTGTATACTTACACTCAGGTATTCTTTATCATTCTTTATTTTCCTCCCATAGTTACTTTGGCCATATTGGCCTTTAGTGGGAGGTTGTTACCGTTAGTGTGCTCTGTCAGATGCTTTATTTGTGCCAGGGATCAAAAGGAACCTGTTATCAGTTCTGCATTAGCCAAGATTGGCTTGGTTTTGAAATTTATTGATGACAGGTGTACTGTTCATGATCTGTCAAATGGCAATGTGATTATTGCTTCTGGCATTTTATGTCGTGGGCTATATAAGCTCATAGACTATGAAAGATCTGTTAATGATTCGGCATGTGCAGTTCATGATTCTCAGGCTATGTCAGATGCAAAGCTTTGGCATGCACGCTTTGGTCATCTGAATTTTGCTAGTTTGCTACGCCTACATAAATCTGAATTGGTGTCCTCTTTGCCCAAACTTGAGGCACCTGGAAAACATGTTTGTGAAGGCTGTATTTTGGGCAAAATGCAGCATTCCTCCTTTTCAAAAGATGGTTCAGTTTGGGCTACACAGAAATTGCAGCTTGTACATAGTGATGTATGTGGTCCTATGCAGACACCCTCTTTTGGAAATTACCTTTACTTCGTGACTTTCATTGATGATTTTTCCAGGCATGCATGGGTATATCCACTCAAAGCAAAGTCCGAAGTGTTCATGTGCTTCAAACAGTTTTTGGTTTTGGCTGAAAATCTGTCAGCATGTAAAATGGGCACCCTCCGTTCTGATCGAGGGGGAGAATATATGTCTTCTGATTTTAATGCATTTCTGGCTGAACGTGGGATAAAACACAAGTGTACAGTGCCATATACACCTCAACAGAATGGAGTTGCTGAACAAAAGAACAGGTCTCTCATGGAGATGGCGAGGTGTATGGTCAAGAGTCAGGCTTTACCACATAGTTTCTGGCTTGAGGCTGTCATGTGTGCAACATATGTACTGAACAGGTGTCCCACTAAAGCACTACAGTCTATCACTCCATATGAGGCTTGGCATGACTGCAAGCCGTCTGTTGCTCATCTGCGTGTTTTTGGTTGTTTGGCATATGCACTAGTGCCTGAACAACATCGCAGAAAATTGGATGATAAGGCAGTAAAATGTATTTTTGTTGGGTACAGTTTTGAAAGTAAAGGCTATTGTCTATATCATCCACAGACTAAACGCATTCTAGTTAGCCGTGATGTTGTCTTTGTGGAAGATGCTATGCAGCCATTGCTTTCATGTACTAAGGAGACATCTGTTAACTCCAAAGACATGTATGATACTTTGATGCCTCTTTTTACAGGTGGACAATCTAGTGCTGGTCCTAATGAGGCAACTTCTCAGCCTTTGCAGGTTTCATATGATGATGCAGATCATTCCATTTCTGATGCAGATTTACATGATGCACTTGTTGATGAGAGAGTTGATATTGAGCAGGCAAAAACTATGCCAAAATGGCTGGTGCAGACTTTGCGTGACAGCAAATAAGATGCACTTTTGTCATATCATACACGTTCAGGCTCTCATAGTGCCTCCTTTGCATTATATTTCTATGCTATGGCTGTGTCTAGTGTCTGTGATGAGAATGAGCCTGTTTCCTTTGATGAAGCACAAAATTCAGAAAATTGGATGGCTGCTATGCAATCTGAATATGATGCTATAATGAAGAATGGTACATGGTCTTTATGTGACTTGCCTCCTGGCAAGAAGGCCATTGGCACTAAGTGGGTATACAAGCTGAAGCGTAAACCTGATGGTACAATTGACAGGTATAAGGCTAGGCTTGTTACAAACTTGGGTTATGCGTAGGAAAGAGGCATTGATTTTGATTAGACCTTTGCACCTACATGCCGTATGACTACTGTTCGGAGCATTTGTGCACTTGCAGCCCATCATGGTTGGAATGTACATCAGTTGGACATTAAAACAACATTTCTGAATGGTGACTTGCATGAAGAAGTGTATGTTTTTCAGCCCCGTGGCTTTGTGGAGAAAGGGCATGAAAACCAAGTGTGCAGATTAAAGAAGGCATTATATGGTTTAAAGCAAGCACCACGTGCTTGGTATGAGAAGATACATGCCTATCTGATTGCACATGGTTTTGAGAACAGTCCAACTGAAAGCACCTTATATGTTAAGCGTGCTAATGATGTGCTTCTAATCATTGTTGTCTATGTTGATGACATGCTGCTCACTGGTCCTATTGAGAAGCATATTGCTAATTTCAAGGCTGATTTGCATGCCTCATTTGAGATGTCTGATTTGGGGCATTTGCATCACTATTTGGGCATTCAATTTATGCTTGTTGATGGTGGAATGGCTTTGTGTCAAACGAAATATATTGACACATTATTGCAGCGTTTTGGCCTTGAAGACTGTAAGCCTATTGCCACTCCTATGGAGACAGGTTTACGATTGAGTCTTTATGATGCTGGAGATGCATTTGATGCTATTCTCTATCAGCAGGCTATTGGATTCTTGATTTACTTATGCATTACTCGGCTAGATATTCAGTTTGCTGTCTCACAGATGAGCAGGTTTATGCATTGCCCAAGAGTCATGCATTGGAAGGCGGTTAAGCGCATCTTTCGCTACTTGAGTGGTACTCGACTACTTGGGTTGTTTTATCCCAAGGGGGGATCACTACCGCCAGATTTGCATGCTTTTTCTCACTCAGATTGGGCTGGTTGCTATGACACTCGTGTGTCCACCAGTGGTTTTTGCTTCATGCTTGGTAGCTCATGTATATCTTGGTTGAGCAAGAAGCAGCCTACTGTGGCCACTTCCAGTTGTGAGGCTAAGTATAGGGCAGCTTTCACAGCGATTGTTGAGTGTGTGTGGCTCAGACCCCTTATGGGTGATTTGGGTGTTGGCCAGTCTTCTGCCACCACCATCTTCACTGACAGTCAGAGTGCATTGGCAGTTGTGAGGAACCCTGTGTTCCATGCTCGCACTAAGCACATTGAGGTGCATTATCACTATGTCAGGGAGAGGTTCTCTGCTGGGGAGATCATCTTGGCATATGTGCCCATGCAGGAGAAGATAGCAAACCTTTTCATGAAGGCTCTGCTTAGGGAGAAGTTTGAAGCTTTCCGCAAAGCTTTGGGCTTACTTCCTTTTGTGGAGTGATTTCCACACAGCTTGGCACTTCCTTATACATGAGTGCCAGCTCCTTGTTCACCGCATCACTCCCAGGGGGGATTTGTTGATATATTTAGGCAGTGATGTGTGTGAACACACTAGGACCGCCGGGGCACTTTTTTCCCTCTTATGGAGGTTTTTTTCCCCCGGCTTGTATATACGCCTATTGCCCTAATGGGCTAGTTATCTTTGTACATTCTCTCGTAATACATTCAGTATTGTGTGTTTGTGCTCCAAGCTTCTTCTTCTTCCTTGTGTTGTTCGCGTGCTCCCACAGACGTCTAACTCCAACACCATCAAGTGACAACAGTGTCGAAAGCCATCCTATGGTAGAGCTTTAGTCAAAGCATTTGCAGCATTATCTCAAGTGTGGACTTTCTCAAGAATAATGGGTTCAATGGCTAAGCAATCTCTAATGAAGTGATACCTCACCTCAATGTGCTTGATCTTTGCATGATAGACCGGATTCTTAGCCAAAGCAATGGCACTCTGACTATCACTGAGCAAACGAGGTACATGCTGAGATAAACCCATATCACAAGCAAGACGAGAAAGCCACAACGCTTCCTTGCATGCCTCACTTGCTGCAACATACTCTACTTCTATGGTGGAAACAACTGTACATTCTTGAAGACGAGATCTCCAAGAGATAGCACCTCCAGCAAAATGAAAAATGTACCATGATGTAGACTTACGATTATCTACACAACCAGCATAGTTAGAATCTGTGTAACCAATAATGGATGCTTTCCTTCTACCTAAGCATAGACACTTGTCCTTAGTGCCATTTAGATATCTTAAAATCATCTTGATTGCTTCCCAATGTTTCTTGCCAGGATTAGACATATATCTGCTCAAAACTCCCACTGCAAATGCAATGTCTCGTCTCATAGCTACCATAGCATACATGAGACTACCAACAACAGACTGATAGGGAATTTTGGTCATGAATTCCTTTTCCTCATCTGATTTGGGGAAATCATTCTTGCTCAATTTCACATATGTGGGTAAATGTGTCCTTTCCACCCTGCATACTGAACCTGTGAAGTACTTTGGATATATACTCACTTTGAGACAAGTATATGCATCTTTTGCTTCTATCACGAGTAATGCGCATGCCAAGAATATGTTTGGCATCCCCCAAATCCTTCATATCAAATGTCTGACTCAACTTCTTTTTGAGAATTGACAAATCATAAGAGGACTTCTCAGCAATCAGCATATCATCGACATAAAGGATCAAGCATATCAAGCTACCATTTGAGAATCTCTTTGTGTAGAGACAATGATCCTCATTGCTTCGAGAATAGCCTTGAGACTTCATAAAAGCATCAAACTTTTGATACCATTGTCTAGGGGACTATTTAAGTCCACACAAGCTCTTCTTAAGCTTACAAACTAGACTTTCCATGCCAAGAACTACATAACCCTCTGGTTGTTTCATATATATCTCATCTATAAGATCTCCATGCAAGAAAGCAATTTTCACATCCATTTGGACTAGCTCTAAGTCCTCCATTGCAACGAATCCAAGCAACATGTGTAGGGTAGTAATCTTGACCATTGGAGAGAAGATTTCCTCGAAATCAACACCATGTTGTTGCTTAAAACCCTTTGCAACAAGCCGTGCTTTATACTTTGGGGAAGCACTATCTGATGTGAATATCAGCTTATATACCCATTTACATGGTAAAGCTTTCCTTCCCTTTGGCAAAGGTACTAAATCCCAAGTACCATTCTTGTGAATAGAATTCAACTCACTCTTCATGGCACACTCCCACTTGACATGATCCTCTCTCTGCATAGCCTCTTTGTAGCAAGAAGGCTCACCGGCATCTGTTTGCATAACAAAATCTAAACCTGGAACATATCTATCAGATGGATGTGGGACACGTGCATAACGTCTCAATGGTTGCTGAATAGGAATACGTATAGACTGATCTGAATGGACATTCTCTTGAACATCCCTATGTGCAACATGTTTATGCATGCTAACCAGAGGACTAGTATCCTCAAACACCATTCTTCTCACTTCAACCTCCTTAATGGGCTATTTATGCATCTTATACTCATTGAAAATGCCATCATTACTTCTAATCACTGACCATGTTTCGGGATCCCATAAGCGATATCCAAATTGTCGTTCTCGACCATATCCAAGCCAAGAAAATGCATTTCCTTGACTTATGGTCCAACTTTTGTCTAAGATTCTTGGGTATATGAACATATGCTTCATAGCCAAAAACTCGAAGATGATCATAATATGGTGGCTTCCCTGTCCATAACTCTTGTGCCACTTTCAAACCTTTGGCAGTACTAGGTGAAAGGTTAATCACATGAACTGCAGTCAATACTGCTTCTGCCCAAAAACCTTGTGAGAGCTTTGCATGATGCAACATAGAGACTACTCTATCTTGAATAGTTCTATTCATCCTCTCAGCTACATGATTCTGTACTGGGGTATAAGGAGCTGTAAACTCTCTATGAATCCCTCTAGACTAACAGAAGATGCTGAATTCATGTGAGGTATACTCACCCCTTTAATTTGAACATAAAGCCTTAAACTTAGTTCCTTTTTCAGTCTCAACTGAAGCAAGCCATTTTTTGAAAGTAGGGAATACCTCATCCTTCGATTTGATAGGATATATCCAAACTTTTCTAGTAGCATCATCTATGAAAGTGACAAAGTAAAGAGAACCACCAAGGGACCTACTTGGCATAGTACCACACACATCTGTATGAACAAGATCTAAAGGCTGAATTGAAGAGTCAATGCGCATTCTATGCACATTTCTAGTTTGATGTCCATATTGATAATGCTCACAAAATGAAAAATCGGAGAAAGATAACACATGTAAGTAGCCAAAACGAGAAAGATTTTCCATTCCACTACGAGATATATGGCCCAAACGACCATGCCAAATACAAGCCATAGGCTGTTCAGTAACGGCTAACAAATGTTCTTTCTGTGATACAAATAAAGGATAAAGTGAGCCAACTGTGCTTCCTTTCGCAATAACCATATTGCCCTTTGATATGCAAAAGGATTGAGCATAGAAGGCCACCTTGTAACTAAGGTCATCAAGTTGACCAATTGACATCAAACTGCGTGATAACTGAGGTACATGGTGCACATTATGCATAATAAATTTTGAACCATCAATGAACTGCACAACCACATCTCCGATCCCCAGAACATTAGACTGATAAGAGTCACCAAGTCTCACAGTACCAAGAGACTTTGATACCTAATTAGAGAACCATTCTCTATGTGGTGTCACATGGAAAGAAGCACCACAATCTAGCAGCCAGGTGTGGGAAAGAGAATCATCCATGAGAGCCTCAGTTGGCACAGTACTATCAATTGTCAACACATAAGCATAATCAAAAATAGCATTAATTTCTTCAATCTTCACAGTTGAAGTAGATGGTGCAAGTAACTATTTAACATGCCCATCAACATTATGTCATTTACCTTTAGCATTCTTTAATGCATAACGGTCTTTCTTCATGTGTCCTTTCTTATGACAATAATGGCATTCGATATCCCTCTTCCTTGATTTACTTCTACTCTTATTCCATTGACCATTCTTTTCCTTGTTCTTGCTTGTTAGCAGCGGACAAGGGACTGAAGGACTAACGAGGCATGGCAGTCAGAGAAGAGAGTCAAAAGGGAGAGAAGGCACAAGCGGACAAGGGAGTCAACGAAGATCTGGCAAATAGGCCAATAATTTTCTTCAGGAAGAAGCACGTATGAGCATTCGTGCAGATTTAGCACTAAGGCAACCTTAATTTTTCAAAACCTCTACACCAATTAAAAGTGATTTTCATCACTAAACACCATTGTAAATACCATTTCATCTTTTTGTAGCTCCATTTTGTGCAAGCCAAGGAGTCCTTGAGCTTGAGGAGCTTTAGAAGTATCTACCTGCCAATTTTCGTATTTTTTAGATCTCGTTTGAGCCCTCAAATAAGCCCTGGAACCTAATTTTTAACTAGGCCGGACACTAGGTCTGAACAGGGCCAAAGCTAGTCAAAAACTATAAAAGGAGCTAGAGAGCTCATTTTTGGGGGGAGATTGTAATTGAAACAAACTTGTAAGAGCTTTTTGAAAGTAATCTAAGATCTCCATTGATTCTCACTCTTTGTCTTGCCGTGTGTGCGCGTGTGTGTATGTGTGTGCATGTTTGTGTGCTTCTCACTCACGCACTTGTGCCGCCACTTGCTCGAGGTCTTCATACCATCCTTATGTCTTCCCGGATTGACATTAAAGGAGGTGCTACTCATCACTGAGCTACACCAAATTTTGGCGCCGTTGCCGGGGATCGAATTTTGAGGACGAGCGTGTGATGGTAAGACGTGGAGTTGACGCGTTGGAGTTGTAGGTATTTTCTTCACTTTCACCTATTTTCTTGTTTTTCTTTCAACATCTTCATCTCCATCATCATCATCACCATCTCCCACCTCCATCTCTATCATCGCGAAAATTCTGTTTTTTGATCATATCACCTTCCCCACCTCATTTCCCTCATTTCACTTGTGAGAGAGAGCGAGAGAGCGATATTGCATGTGTGTTTTCTTGCATGTTTCTTGAGCTTTTTGCAGGACCTTGCTGAATCACCATCCCCAGCTTCCTGCGCAGGTACGGAACTCGTCGAATCTGTCTCGCAGTCGCCAGCCTCTGTCGATCGCGATCGACAGAAAATTCGATCATTTGGTAAAACAAAGTGCACCACTAGAACAAGCACAAGGAGCACATCCTAAAACACTAAAAACAGTAGAAAAATTTCGAGGATTTCTGTCAATCGCGACCGACAGCCTCTGTCAATCGCGACCGACAGCCTCTGTCAATCGCGACCGACAGACCCTGTCAATCGCGATCGACAGACCCTGTCAATCGCGATCGACAGACCTCACGACCGACGGATTGCCACGTAGGACCCTGTCAATCGCGATTGATACCGTCGATCGCGATCGACAGCCACGACCGACACCTTTGTCAGTCGCGATTGACACCGTCGATCGCGACCGACGGAAATTCAACGATTGATTGACTTTTTCGCGTAGCCACGTGTCCATCGCGACTGATAGGCCCCCGATTGACGGAAATCGCGGTGAAAAATCCGGAAAACGTGTCGATCGCCATTGATACCGTCGATCGCGATCGACAGCCACGATCGACTCTGTCGATCGCGATTGACACTGTCGATCGCGACTGACAGCCCCGACGGACACCTCTGTCAATCGCGATTGACAGACCTGTCGATCGCGATTGACAGGCTTTTCGGCCAAAGATTAGGGTTTGCTTTTGTTCAAACTTTGGGATAAATTTTGGGGCAAATAGTCAATCCATTGGCATAATTGGAGGTTCCTACACTTGTGTTTTGGGAGAAAATCCTAGGATCTGTCAGCCAGATTGAATCCTGTCTTACCCCCCTAAACCTTGAACAGTCATAACTTCTTCATACGAAATCAATTTTTTGAGCTCTAGGGCTTGTGGGAAAGCTTGTGGCATATACTACACGCCCTCAACTGTTTTTTATAAAGATAATGCATTGATTTTCAGATAGGGTATTTTGAAGTTGACCATACCCAGGGGGATAAAAGTCAGGGGTCTTTAGAATTGTGTTCTTAAAAATCACCATGCAAGTTTGTGTTTGTGCTACAGGACTGAAAATCATTGGTTCTGTCTTTGGAATCTAAATCTTTAAGCTAACTTTGGAACTCTTACAGATCTATCGAGAGCTTCGAAAGGTGTTCTAAGCAAGTGTAAGTGCAAGCTTGGGAACACACTTCCTGGGCACTCAAGGGCAACCAAGCGGGAAACAAAAGGTTGGAAACTTTTAACCCCTCTGTCAATTCATAGTTTAGGCTAAGAACGACTAGAGGTAGGAGTAAGTCAGGGCGACGATAGGCAAGTATCAAGTTGAAGACTACCTAAAAACTCAAGTTCAAGCTAAAAACCTAATCTCTGTACTGTCGATAACATAAAGGAAAAGAACCTAACGTGGAACGATCAACCTGAAAGCACGAAGAACATTCAAGTATTCCTGACGACGTAAAATCAGACAAGACCTTAAACACGAGAAATAACTAAAAAGAACCAAGCGACTAATATAAAGTAACCAGCAACGAGGTTGTACTCTGGGCAAAGAATTGGGCTACTTAGATAGGCATATGAACCTTAGATCAGGACGACATCTAGCAAGGGAGAGACAAAGCCTTAGGTCTTCAGAGGCTAGTGTTAACCACACTGCTAGGTCTTGGGGCCAGCAGTTGAGCCACCACTCGTACTACCCTAGCTCTGAGACCAGTGAGTCAGAGATGTCTCAAGGCATGGACAGACCTACGGGAAGTTCAGGAGTGCCTTACTTGTACAGGGTAGAGGGCCCTTACAAAACACAGCTGGAATACCTTAGGACCAACCGATTAGGTGCTAGCATCTATGAGGACGGCTTAGGAAGATCTGTGGTACAGATTAAGAACCCTGACCAATCCATAGGACTAGAGCACCCAGCAGTCAAGTTTGAAAACGGAGCTTACTTGGACAAAGAAGGAACCATATACGTAGTCACCAGTCACCCAGATAGGACGGACGAATTTGGAAGTGTGATCCCAGAAGCAGACTTAGGGGACTTAGAGCAAGGAAACAGGGGTGTGGAACCTAGAACCCCCCGAGGCAAGTCTGTTCTCACTAGGATTATCACACCTGAGTGGGTTCCCCAAGACAACAAGAGCATAGAGTTGCTCCTCAATCGAGAAACTGACGAAGCCTTTTGGAGGTATAAATCTAATCAGCCAACTGATATAGGAACTATCATGATCTATGAGTTTAAGGATCCGGATAGCCCAGGTAGAGTGACCTACTTAGATCACACTTCGGAAAGGATCTTTGTGGTGACAGAAAATGATAGGCATGCTTACACTTGGAAGGGTGAATTCATTTTCCCCCAACCAAGATCGAATGTATCCTATGGTCACCCTGGAGCTGGAACATCCCAAGCTCATGGAACTCAAAGAGATAGAAGTAGAGATAGACCAGAAGTAAGCTTTGCCAACCCAGTGGGCAGAGAAAGAACGAGGATGGAGACGAATAGAGTAGAACCTGAGATACTTAGAGCTCACAGGAACCAAAGAATGTGGATGGATTTCCTCTGCCGAGACCTAGAGAGCACACAAGAACTTTGAGACCGACCCAGCTCGTTAAGTCCATGAAGAATTACTTTGATGGCACAGGAGATCCCTATGATCATGTGGCGGAGTTCAAGCAAGTCTTGAGAGCTGAACAAGTGGAGGATCTATTCACACAGTACAATGCCTTCGGTCTAACCCTTAGGAACACAGCACTTACATGGTTTCAGCCATTGGATGAGCGACAATTCAGGTGTATAGACCAACTCCTAGAAGCTTTCATTGTAGAGTTCTCTAAGAGTGGCATAAGACACAATACCTCCTCATTGATTCACAGCTTCAAACAGACTCCCCAAGAGACTGTAAGATTGGCAGGAAGAAGATTTAGACAATATCTTGAAAGGTGCCCTGTTTCGGAGCTACCCACATCTGCCAAACAAGTAGCCTTATTCTTGGATGGATTGCTGAGTACGAAATTGAGATCCTATGTGTATCTGAAGGACCCCAGGACTATAGAAGAGTGTGTACGCATGTGCATTGACATTGAAGATAACCTAGGGGAAGAACTAGAGCTTTCCAAAATCTACAAAGATTCAGATAGTGCATCTAGTCACTCTTCCACGCAATCCACATCAATTGAGGAACTCGCAGAGAAAGTGGCCCAAAAACTAGGCGTCTCTAGCAAACAAATTCCGAGGTTTACCCCAGCGAAGAGGTGCTATACATGCGGTGGTGACCATATGGCAAACGTGTGTCCCATTATGGCTCAACCCTAGGTCAACCCAAATAGCCAATATTGCACCATAGAACGAAGGTACACCAATCATACCGCACAAGATTGCCCTTACAATAAGCAAACAGTTAGGCAAACTTACCCTCAACCCTATCCACCATAGGGAAGATACCAAAACCAGTACCCTCCACAACCATATGGCAGGCCACAGCAACCCTATCAGCAACCATACCAAAACCAACAAAGGCCTCAGCCAGTGTTAGCTCAACAACCACCTGCCCCAGCTAATGTGATTCCGGTAAAGTATACTGCTTCAGAAGAGAACCTGAATAGAGCCTTAGTCCCGGTAACATCCTTGCTTTCTGAAAATGACCCCAGTGACCATAGCTTTGATTCTACACATGTTGATAGTCCCTAGGCGTACTACATGCAGTCTCCAGAACATGGTGAGTCCTATTACAGCGAAGAGCCAAATGAACCTAGTTGGGAGTCAGATTATACAAACGTCATGTATTCAAACCCCAACCCTAGGCCTCAACCTAGGCAGGTAAGACCTCCATTCCTAAGAGGACCGTGCTACAGATGCCAAGGAGATCACTTCATTCGTGATTGTCCCTTACCTCCGCCTACACAAACTCAGTCCGTGACGATCCAAGGCTTTTGCCAAGACTGTGGAAAAGAGCATCTCTTACGAGATTGCCCCAAGAATCCTAATAATATGCCAAAAATCACTCCTATCAACGTCATTGGGTTAATGGTAGATTCCACAGGGAGCATGACTTCCCCTGCGCCAGTACAAGTAATCACTAGAGCCCAAGCACTGCAGCAAAACCAGGGTGTAGGCCAGGAAAAAAACCCATAAGTTAGTGAAACAGAGAGTACGACAAAGAAGAGGACTAGAGCGTGGAAAGATAGTAGGGAAAGAATGAAAAGACAATGGGCTAAAAAGATGAGTGAACTTGAGGAAAGCATAAGAGAAACCAAAGCCATGATAACTGAACTCACATCTCAAACTCCCTCTCACACTACCCCACCACCACCTTTCCCATCGCCATCCGACCAGCCACCTTCCAACCCGCCTCACCTAAACCCACCACCCCCTAGAGTAGGATCAGTCCTAGCAGATCCCACTCCCGAAGACCTTAATATGATGCTTAAAGCATATCAGGCCAGAATCCAAGAAGGGTCAAACGTAACTGATCATGAAAAGTGTTACCCAAGAGCAGAGCTAGAGCTTGAACGAACTAAAATTTGTGCTAAGATGGTGGAATTGGCTCAAGCCATGTTCGAAGCTAGCCGCCTCTTTAACATCTCTAGCTCAGCTAAGACGCAGTTACACTTTGATGGACTGCTAGAAAGAATAGAGAGGCTAATTGCACAATCAGAAAAGGAACCTGCCCCTCAAAGAAAGGAAAGGGCAAGAGAACGGATAAGCCAGCCCCTTCAGGAAGCCCATGTGCCTCGTGAAGAAGCTTATCTTCCCCCCCAAAAGGCAGATGAGCCTCCCTCAAAAGCTTACGTACCTCCACAGGTTGTCTACATTCCTTCTCAGGGAGCGTATGAGCCTGTTCGGAAAAGTAATAGAATAAGTAATCCTCCCCAGGAAGCTTGTGCTCCAGCCATCTATGAGAACGAGGAGAGAGCCAACGATAGAATAAGCCCTCCTCCCCAAGTTGCTTATGTGCCTAATTCTACGGAGCCAGACACTTCTTCTTCTATGAATCGGTTTGCACCAGACTTCCTACGAGAGATTCAAGAAGACAAATGGGATAACGAAAGTGAAGTCGCCCCTCCCTTTGAACTTGTGGATGAAGCACACGACCAATTCCCACAAGACATCCCATCTATTTACGGGGAACATGAGAGTACTCAGTCTCACGAGAGATTGGACTTTGAGTCTAATTCCATACAAGAGCTACCCCACTTCACAGGCCCATGGGAAGCAAAGTCCACGTGTATGAGAACACCCACAGTCATGGTAAGGAACGACGACTCAGTCATACCTAGGAACACGGAGGTAGTAAAGAACACCAAGGTGCAGCGCGATCTCACTTTGGAAGAACTGCCTAAGGATATGTTGGTGCATTTTGCCCAAGCCTACATGCTTGATATGCTTGATATTATCCTCATTTGTAAGTCACATGAGTAGTCATGTGAACACCTCTTGTAAAAGAGTACATTTTATCTCTTGTAAATGGAAAAAGAAAAAAGTAAAAGGATGGCTTACCTCATCCATGATGTAAAAGCAAATTCGTGGCTCCAACTACCAAAATCACGAATTTTTGAGCTGAGGGAATCTCTCCTAACTTTGGGGATCACTTTTAGGTGGAGCCATTCGAATTCGAATTCAAAACTCCCTCCAAGAATTGCTATAAAAGGAGCAAGAAGGAAGAGGCGATTAGCAAGCCTTGTACGTGACCACTTCATGTCATTTTGTAGAGATTGAAGAGCTTACTCCATAGCTCTATCATTCTACTCCCATTGTGCAAAGATTCATTGCCAATGTGGTTGTAATCATATGTGAATCTATACATTTATTATCATCTACCTCTCTGTTTTGTTCTCTGCTATACTCACTCAGAGCAGTAACTTCAGAAGGTCATATCTCGAGTTTTACTGAACATTTTTCAGTGTTTTAAAGTGCGTTGGATAGCTCTCACTGTCTAGTTTCTACCTATAAATTTTCAAGGTCATTGGATTTATACTTTTGGAGATATCTGCATTTTACTGCTTACTGGTCTATCTCTGCAGAGCCCCGAGAATTGTGGGAATGTTCCAGAACTTGATGAAACTTGTTCTCAGTGCTCAGTCCATAATTTGAAGTGTTTTAACTTGGAATAGGAAGCTTGCTAAGTCTATTTGCTATGCCCAAAAGGAATTTTTCTAATTCCTTCCAGGTTGAGAGCACTGTTCATTTTTTCCAGCAGGTGTATGTCCAAAAATAGCAAGTTTTGGGAGCTAGTCATTTCGCAACTAGCCTGTCTTGACTTAAACTTTTGGGATACATGTTCCAAAGTACTTGGCTGATATTTTGGTGGATTTAGGAAGCTCAAAGGGTCTACTAATCAACTCTGAAGTCTCAGTTGGCTGGTGTGAAGCTGGTTGTAGCGGCACCTACTCATCTTTGGATTGCATCCACCATCTCTCTTCACAGTGGTATCAGAGCATAGTCAAGCAACATGGGAGATGGATTTCCATCAACAATTGACAAATTGGATCGAAACAACTACCCGGCATGGTCTCTAAGGATGGAGGCTTACCTTCAAGGAAGGAATCTATATGGATTCATATCCGGAGATGAAGCAATGCCAACCATGAGGAACAAAGGGCAACCATCACATGAAGAAGTGGAAGGACTTTCGAATTGGTGTTCGAAGGATGCACTTGCAAGGTCCTATATTCTAAACTCAATCTCTGATTTTCTTTTACCTCATGTCAAGGGATGCAAGACATCAAGAGAAACCTGGAATGCACTTGCTTCTTTCTTCTCTTCCAACACTCGAGCAAGGAAGAACCAATTGTGGATGGAGTTCACAACAATGAAGAAAAGCCCGAAGCAAAATGTGACTGATTATGTCACAAAGATGAAGGAGATTTCCGACCAACTTGGAAGCATTGGAGAGGTAATTGAAGAGGAGCAAATCATAAGACAAATCATGAATGGAATCAAAGCAGACGACAAGTGGGAGTCATTCACAACAGCCATGGATTTATACATGGATATGCATGTACCCGACCTCAACACACTCATGGGCCAACTCTTCACTCATGAAGCAAAGATTAGCAAAGGTGGTGAGTCCTCAAGAGGTAATCAAACTTCTGCCTTATATTCTGATAAAGCTAAGGTCAAGGACAAGTCAAAGAATAGAAAGAATGAAGATGAAGGAAGCTCTTTCCAAGCAAACTTTGCAGGTAGAGGACGAGCTAGAGGAAGAGGCAGAAGTGGAAAGCAAGGCAGGGGGAGATTCCAATCATCTCAACCTTGCAACATATGTGGCTTATCTAACCATACTACTGAAGAATGTTTCAGGAATCCAAGGAACTCAAGAGGAAGAGGATTCAATAGAGGTGGCTATGGATCAAATAGAGGTAGGTACAATGGAGGCTACAACAACAACAACTACTACAACAACAATTACAACAACAACAACAACTATCAAAGTGGCCATAGAGGAAGAAGAGATTACAATAACTATGCAAAGGACCAAAGTCAAGAAGATTCATTATTGATTATGAATCTATCAACAAAGAAGGGTAAGGATGATGATCACATATTTTACATTGATTCGGGATGCTCGAACCATGTAGCAGGAAATGTGGCTTTACTTTCTGATTTGGAAGATCCTCATAACAAGCATGAAGTGCAGACAGGAGATGACACAAAGCACTCAGTGGAGAAGATAGGTAATGTGAAGACATCAGATGGGAATATGAACCTCTTAAGCAAAGTCTTGTATGTCCCTACAATTACCAAAAATTTAATAAGTGTTGGAGAGATTGTTGAAAAAGGATTGCAGGTTAGATTCAATCGATTTGGAGCATATGTTGAAGACCCAAGGCAAGGCTTTCGAAGGATTGCCAAAGGAGAAAAGACAGGAAGGCTTTTCACTTTTGAAGTGGAAGATACAAAGAACATAGCTTTGTTTAGCTATGGATCTCAAACTCTAACAGAGTTGGAGATATGGCACAAAAGGCTTGCTCACATTGGTGAGAGGACACTCAAACAGATTTGCAGGGACCAAAGTGTACTTGGTTTGCCTAATATCACAAGGCAACACATGATTTATAAGTGTGAAGCTTGTCAACTCGGCAAGGCTCATAGACAACCTTTCAATAAGAAAGGATATATGTATCAAAATCCTTTGGATCTAGTGCACACGGATGTGTGGGGTCCAAGTAAGGAGCCATCTATATCAGGCTCAAGATATTATGTGTCTTTCATAGATGATTGTAGCAGGTGGACCATTCTGTTTTTCATGAAGCACAAGGATGAAGTGTTTAATTGCTTTAAGAAGTATATTGCTCTTGTTGAAAATCAAACAGGTAGGACTTTGAAAAGACTCAGATCAGATGGTGGAGGAGAATACTTCTCTTCTGAATTTGATGCCTTCTTGCATGAAAGAGGCATTAAAAGGGAAGTCACTACAAGGTATACACCTGAACTCAATGGTGTAGCAGAGAGGAGGAATAGAGCTATCGTCGAAGCTGCAAGGTCCATGCT
Organism: Ceratopteris richardii; assembly: GCA_020310875.1. NCBI lineage: Eukaryota > Viridiplantae > Streptophyta > Polypodiopsida > Polypodiales > Pteridaceae > Ceratopteris > Ceratopteris richardii. The sequence continues at coordinate 149,728,331 of CM035439.1, forward strand.
CAACGAAAAGGGATTGCCGAACTACCTATGGGCAGAGGCTGTGTCGACAGCCACATATCTCATAAATAGACTTCCATCTAAGTCACTAGATGGAACCACTCCATATGAAGTGTGGAATGGAAGAAGACCTAGTCTAGAGCATTGTAAAATCTTTGGATGCTTAGCCTATGCTCACATTCCTTCTCAAGTAAGAGGGAAATTGGATCCCAAGGCAGAGAAGTGTGTATTCATTGGTTATGATCAAAACCAAAAAGGATATAGATTGTACAATCCAACCAATAAAGGATTTTCTGTGAGTAGAGATGTAATTTTTGATGAAAACAAATCATGGTTTGATGATGACAGGAAAGTGAAGCTGCCATATGACTTGGATGAAGATTTTCCATCACTTCAACCAAAGGAGCCAAAGCAGATTGAAGAAAGTGATTCGGAGATTGACCTAGAAGACTTGGAAAGACTAAAGCTATGGAAGAACAAAGGTAAAGCAAAGATGCAGGATGCTACATATGGACCCGAGAGCTCACATCAACCACTTAGAAGGTCTTCGAGGGAGAAGAAGAAACCAGAGAGGTTTGGTTATGATACTTCTTTGGTCACCAAGCACTCAATCTACATTGCAAAGGATTCAACCAATGAAGAACCTACCACATTCGAAGAAGCACAAAGCAAGAAAGCTTGGAGAGATGCAATGGATGAAGAAATGGAAGCCTTGAAGGAGAATGACACTTGGGAGCTTGTACCTAACAAGCCATCTATGAAGATAATCGGATCTCGATGGATATACAAAATCAAGAGGAATCCAGATGGAAGTATAAATAGACACAAAGCAAGGTTAGTTGCTAAAGGGTTTGCTCAAACCCATGGTATTGATTATGAGGAGACTTTCTCTCCTGTTGCAAAAATGCCTACAATTAGGGTTCTCATTAGTCTTGCTGCATCTAGAAATTGGAATCTTTATCAACTTGATGTAAAGAATGCTTTCTTGAATGGATGGATTTCTGAGGAAGTGTATATGGCACAACCTCCTGGATATGAGGATGCACATCATCCTAACTATGTATGCAAACTAAAGAAAGCTTTGTATGGATTGAAGCAAGCTCCAAGAGCTTGGAATTTCAGATTGGTTACTTATTTGCAGGACCAAGGATTCAAAGCTAGCAAGGCGGATACCTCTTTGTTCATAAAGAGGAATGGATCTGAAGTGATCTATTTATGTGTGTATGTTGATGATATTATTATCACAGGCAATGATCTTGAAGGAATCAAACAGGTAAAGAGTCAAATGAAGGAGGAGTTCAAGATAAGTGACCTCGGACCACTCACTTATTTTCTTGGATTGGAGTTGATCTACACAGATTCAGGTATATACATCACACAAAGGAAGTATGTCCATGACATGCTCGTCAAGTTCAAGATGGAAAATACAAAGTGTGCAGGTACACCTATGGAGCAAAATCATAAGCTTAGTGCTTATGAAGGAGAGCCAATTGAAGACATCACAAGCTATCAAAGCTTGGTTGGAAGTTTGAACTATGCAACACTCACAAGGGTGGATATATGCTATAGTGTTAGCATATTGAGTCAGTTTATGCATAAGCCGAGAAGACCACATATGGAAGCGGCCAAGCGAGTCCTCAAGTATCTAAAGGGGACCATGAATGAAGGTTTGTTCTATTCATATACTTCAGATATTGAGCTAAAGGTCTACTCAGATGCAGATTGGGCCGGATCTAAAGATGATAGAAGAAGCACATCAGGGTATATATCATTTGCAGGTTCAAAAATCATTTCTTGGTCATCGAAGAAGCAACCAACCATGGCATTATCTTCTACTGAAGCTGAATATAGAGGTTTGGCTAATGCAACTCAAGAAATCATGTGGTTAAAATCTTTGTACACAGATCTTGGACTTCATTCTTCAACACCTCACATTTTTGGTGACAACACAAGCTCATTACATCTAGCAGCTAATCCAGTATACCATGCTAGAACCAAGCATATTGAAGTCCACTACCATTATGTAAGGGAGAAGCTAATGAGCAAGGATATTCAACTATCCTACGTCTCTACAGATATGCAATGTGCAGACATGTTGACGAAAGCTCTTGATGGTACGAAATTAAGTAGATTCAAGTTGATGATTGGTTTGCAGGAAATCAAGGACAATTGAAGACTTATTTGGAGGCCAAGCATGTTAGGCTTGAGGGGGAGCTGTTGGTGCATTTTGCCCAAGCCTACATGCTTGATATGCTTGATATTATCCTCATTTGTAAGTCACATGAGTAGTCATGTGAACACCTCTTGTAAAAGAGTACATTTTATCTCTTGTAAATGGAAAAAGAAAAAAGTAAAAGGATGGCTTACCTCATCCATGATGTAAAAGCAAATTCGTGGCTCCAACTACCAAAATCACGAATTTTTGAGCTGAGGGAATCTCTCCTAACTTTGGGGATCACTTTTAGGTGGAGCCATTCGAATTCGAATTCAAAACTCCCTCCAAGAATTGCTATAAAAGGAGCAAGAAGGAAGAGGCGATTAGCAAGCCTTGTACGTGACCACTTCATGTCATTTTGTAGAGATTGAAGAGCTTACTCCATAGCTCTATCATTCTACTCCCATTGTGCAAAGATTCATTGCCAATGTGGTTGTAATCATATGTGAATCTATACATTTATTATCATCTACCTCTCTGTTTTGTTCTCTGCTATACTCACTCAGAGCAGTAACTTCAGAAGGTCATATCTCGAGTTTTACTGAACATTTTTCAGTGTTTTAAAGTGCGTTGGATAGCTCTCACTGTCTAGTTTCTACCTATAAATTTTCAAGGTCATTGGATTTATAATTTTGGAGATATCTGCATTTTACTGCTTACTGGTCTATCTCTGCAGAGCCCCGAGAATTGTGGGAATGTTCCAGAACTTGATGAAACTTGTTCTCAGTGCTCAGTCCATCATTTGAAGTGTTTTAACTTGGAATAGGAAGCTTGCTAAGTCTATTTGCTATGCCCAAAAGGAATTTTTCTAATTCCTTCCAGGTTGAGAGCACTGTTCATTTTTTCCAGCAGGTGTATGTCCAAAAATAGCAAGTTTTGGGAGCTAGTCATTTCGCAACTAGCCTGTCTTGACTTAAACTTTTGGGATACATGTTCCAAAGTACTTGGCTGATATTTTGGTGGATTTAGGAAGCTCAAAGGGTCTACTAATCAACTCTGAAGTCTCAGTTGGCTGGTGTGAAGCTAGTTGTAGCGGCACCTACTCATCTTTGGATTGCATCCACCATCTCTCTTCACAGGATAGACCAAAAGCGCGGAAATATGTAGCCAGTCAAGTAACTGAAGTTGCAAAACCACGTTCCCGGGTAGCATCCCAGAACACAGTGCCAGAAATACCATTGGACAAGATAGGAGAAATGTGTGAAGGGGAAGAAGGAAACACCTACCTGCCCATCACCTATCAAGGACATACCACCAAGGCAATTTTGGACTCAGGTGCAGGAGTTGCAATTGCCACCACTTCCCTATGGAAGCGTTGGGGCAAGCCAGCACTCAGGCCCACGAGGATGAAATTGCAGATGGCCGATGGTCATATAGAGAGGCCCTTGGGATCGCTAGAAGGCATAACTCTCACCACTTGTGGTGTTGAGTTTGAGCATAGCTTTGCTATATGTGATTTTAGCAAAAATCATGCCTATGAGATGATTTTGGGAAGACCCTTCATGCGACAATTGCAAGTGGTCCAGGATTGGGGAACCAATTCTTTGTACCTGCAACACTTAGGTGTTACAACCAAAGTAAATCTCAAAGATTACTCTCATAGAGATGTACCTCCTATCCAGTGGAATCCCATCCATAGAGCCAAAGATGATACGGAATCTGTGCATTCCATAGGGTCAGGATCCTCATGGATGCATGAAGACACCCACTTATGGATGTGCAAAGTAGCAGTAGAGGAAGAGAAGAGAGAAAAGGCCAGAGAAATAGGTGCAAACGAAACTCATAGACCCATTCAAGACCCAGCCTATGCACCTGTAGTCTTTCCTGACGAGGAATTTGAACCCCATGGCTGGGCAGAAATTTTAGCAACAATGGACGTAGCCATCAATGAAGAACAATGGACACCTCACTGTGATGAGGATGGCTATGATCTTTCAGTCTTCTCCATAGAGCCAATCATGGGAGAGGCAGTTCTAGAAGAATGCGAACCTGGCCCTGATGCATTTGAGGATGCAAGTGACTCCGATCTAGAGTCAATCATTATGGACCCACCATTTGCATCAGATGAAGAATACTTCCATGAAGTAGAATTTCAACCCCAGAGGCATGGAGAGCTTACAAATGATGTAAGATTAACAACACATGTGACCCCGAAGGAAGACGTAAAGAAATGAAAGAAGAAAGAAGTCTCACCAGAAGAGGAAGAATCTCTGTTTGAGGTCCCAGAAAATTTTAAGAAGTATGAGATAGACGACAGGAGAGTCATGATCAGAATGCCAAAACGAGAGGCACAATCAGGAGAGGCCTATGATAACAAAGAAACCACCAAGAAAATAGTAGTGGCCCTAGAAGAAGGAGAGGAGAGATGCACGTACATAGGCCATGACCTAACAGAAGAAGAAGAGCATGCGTTAATTGCCTTGCTAAGAGAATACAGAGATGTATTCGCTTGGAGTTACAAGGATTTGAAAGGTGTGGATCCGGACATATGCTCACACACCATTCCCATGACCTCAGATGCTAAACCCTCTAAGCAGAAGCCTTATACATATAACGACAATTACGCTGCTAAGATCAAAGAAGAGATAGATAGACTGGTTGAAGCTGGATTTATCTATGAAATTGAGCACACTGAGTGGGTATCCCCCATCGTAGTGGTGCCCAAGAAAAATGGAAAGCTGCGTGTGTGCATTAATTTGAAGAAGGTTAATGCAGCCACGATTCGAGATAACTATCCGCTTCCCATCACAGAACATCTCTTAGAAAGAGTAGCAGGAAAGGAAGTGTATAGCTTCCTTGATGGATTTTCGGGCTACAATCAAGTAGCCATAGCTCCAGAGGATCAGCATAAGACAGCCTTTGCCACAGAATGGGGCATTTTTGCCTTTAGAGTCATGCCATTCGGGCTTACCAATGCACCAGCTACCTTCCAGAGACTAATGTGCCATGTGTTTAAAGAGTTCCTGAGGAAGAACTTAGAAGTCTATGTTGATGATCTTTGTGCTCATTCGAACATTAGGCAAACCCATATCACTGAACTCAGACAAATCTTTGACAAATGTAGAGAATATCAAGTCTACCTGAACCCAGAAAAGTGTGTTTTCATGGTCAGGCAAGGCAAGATTCTAGGACACATAGTGTCAAAGAATGGCATATCTACTGATGAAGAGAAAGTGAGAGCTATAGCAGAGTTACCTAGGCCAAAGAATGTCAAGGAAGTACAAGCTTTCATGGGGCATTGTGGTTATTACCGAAGGTTCATACACATGTATGCTGTCATTGCAAAGCCCATGTACGGACTTCTGACTAACTTTGAGTGGACGGATGAATGTGAGAATTCCTTCCAGGAGCTTAAACGAAGATTATGTTCAGCACCAATCTTGACCACACCAGATTGGAATAAGCCATTCCATGTTCACGTGGATGCATCCAATTATGCCATTGGGTGTGTACTTGCACAACCTACTGGTGAAGGTAATATGGATCTTCCAATTGCCTATGCCAGTAGACAGTTGAATGCAGCTGAACGGAATTACACCACTACAGAGCGAGAAGGATTAGGCATGGTTTATGCAGTTAAGAAATTTAGACACTATTTGCTTGCAAATAAGTTTAAATTTTTTACTGATCATCAGGCCTTGCTATACCTCGTGAACAAACCATGCAATACAGGAAGATTAGTGAGATGGTTTCTCTTGCTCATGGAATATGACTTTGAGGTAGTGGTGAGAAAAGAGAGGACTCATTTAAGAGCAGATCATCTCTCTAGGCTCACATCGGGAGAAGCCCCACAAGGAGTATCAGATGACCTTCCTGATGCTTACTTGTTTAATTTGGAAGTGGTGCCGCAGTGGGCTAAACCATTGGTACCAGTATTGACATACGGGCCTAATCATCCAGTGGTGAACACACGGAATAAAGAGGTTGTAAAAGCCCAAAAGTACCACATCATGGCTGGAAGTATGTACAAGCACACAGATCAAGGGATCTTGGCTTGTTGCGTAGAAGAGGATGAGTACGCTAAATGGTTGCAATTAGCACATGTAGGTGCACTAGAGCAACACCATTCAAAGCAACGAACTTTACAGATCCTAAAGAGACTCGGAGTACATTGGCCAACTATGGAGGCTGATGTCCAAAAGTTGTGCAAGGAATGCCCAATCTGTTGCACTAAACCACCTCTGGAACATGCCACTCTTTATCAAGTATCCATTGTGCCAGATTGGAGTGAACCTCTAGTATCATTCTTGAGGACAAACACATTCCCTCCAGACATGACTCTAGCTAGGAAAAGGAGTTTAGAACAAGAAGCCCAGGATTATTCACTCATTGGTGATAATCTATATAAGCGTGGTAAAGATGGTTACCTAAGGCTGTGTGTCCATGGAAGTGAAATTCTTAAGATCTTGGAAACTGCTCACCAAGGTGTAGCAGGAGGACACTTTGGACCAGATCGGGTGATCAAGGCGATACTATTCGCAGGCTTCTGGTGGCCTACCCTTCACATGGACGCACATACCTATGTGAAGCGATGTGATGTATGTCAGAGAACTCAGTATCCTATACGAAAAGATGAGATGCCATTGAAACCTATGATGGGTGGACGTGCATTCTCTAAGTGGGGAATAGACTTCGTAGGTCCTATTAATCCCCCAGCTAAGGGTTCTCATGCGGAATACATTATTGTTGCAACAGACTATCTCACTAAGTGGGTAGAGGTAAAAGCCACGACGAAGAATGACGCTCAGACAACTGCTAAATTCTTGTTTGAGAATGTATTCACAAGATATGGGCTACCTATAGAGCTTGTAAGTGATCGAGGCACTCATTTCTTGAACGAAGTGATTGAAAATCTACTCCGAGAATTCTTGGTAATACACAAGAAGTCTGCCCCCTATCACCCTCAAGCTAATGGCCAGGCTGAGAGCACCAACAAGATCTTATGCAATGTACTGACGAAATTAGTGAACACTAAACGCTCTGATTGGGACAAACAACTACACCATGCTGTTTGGGCATACCGAGTTGCCTACAAAACGGTACTCCAAGCCACCCCCTTTCATATGGTATTTAGCCAAAACGCAGTGCTACCCTTGGACTTCTTAATACCTACGTTGAAAGTAGCACAAGAGCACGAATGGACAGGTCATGAGCTCTCCTCTAGGATTTTTGACCTTGAACGATTAGGAGAAACAAGACTGAGAGCAGCTGCAGGGATATATGCAGCTAAGAAGAGACAGAAGGCATACTTCGATGCTCATGTGAAGGATAAGGGTTTGAAAGCAGGAGATCTAGTTTTAGTCTACACACTGAAGCAACACGCAAGGAAACTAGAAAAGAGAGGCAACGGACCTATGATCATCAATAGGATTTCCACGAGTGGAGCAGTACAACTAGCCACATTAGAGGGTGATGTTCTCCCAAACTATATTAGCGGTTGCAGAGTCAAGTTGTATCAAGAACCCCTCACGGAGGAAATGCTTAACCGACTCAACACTGCTAAAAAACGCAAAGAGGAAGAAAAGCGAGTTCGAGAAGAAGCTCAAGCAGAAGCTTTAGAACGCATCAGAAGGATGAGGTTACGAAGGCAAGGTAGAGATCAACCTAGAACGAATGACTATGTAGATCAAGGATATCCTATGGCCATGTGTGAAGTCGCAGGAACAAGCTCGCATAGGATAATTGATCGACGCCCTTTCATAACCCTAGATATAGGACAAGGAAAGAGTGCAAGGACCGTAAGAGCCTTGATTGACTCAGGTGCAGCCACTAGTGCTGTTAAATTGTCTTACTGTCAAGAGTTGCAGTTAACTGTCAATCCTGTAGAAGCATATCTCATAGGATTGGGAGGCGTGGAAACCCCTTGCATGGGCGAGGTGGAACTTCCCCTCTACATACATGATGAGGCAATAATAGTTAAAGTACTAGTGTGTCAAGACGAGGATCTCACTGAACCTCTTGTCTTGGGTCAAGACTGGATCTATGACCAAGCAGTCAACTTAAACCTAAGAAGTGGACTTCTTCAGGTTTGGGTCAATCATAGTCGAATTACAGTAGAGTTAGATAATGGAGCACTCAAGGAACTAGGAAAGGCACAGACTCCTGGTCCTTCCAGGAGTGCACATGAAGTTGACCATGCTGTTCTTGTCCAAAACTATGTGTTGCAGAGGAATGATGTTCGCAAAAAAGGAGTCAGGGATGCCACGGAACTCCCTTCTTTTCCAAAGGCCAGAAGGAGGCAGCAACCAAAGATGGATCAAAGGCAGAAGAAGCAGAGTACTTCCTATGTCAGAAATCAAAAGTACCTGTGCAGCAAAACGTCCCAGCAAGTGAAACAAGTGTGGGTACGGAAAGGCGACCACCCGGTTGCACTCAAGCCAACCACACAGGCAAAACCTCTTATTAGTCATCGACAACACGATACTAATAAGAAGTCTTTCAGAAATTCTTCTGCTAACGTGACAGCTATTTGGGTGCCCAAGGAGTCGATAAAGGCTAGCCCACAATCAAGACATATTTGGGTGCCTAAGGCTTGTTTGCGGGCGCAAGTAGCTACGCCGAGGCCACAACCTATATGGCATAACCCATCTACTCGCACAGCCAGTATTCACTTGTTCTCAACACTCCGGAACACACCAAGGCCCATGAGCACGCATATAATCACTTGTAAATGGGTCCCTAAAAGGCCTCATTTTCAAACTGAGACACCGATAAAGCTCTCTAGAGTCTCTCCGAAACCAAGAGCGAAACCCATCCACTGCATTTGGCAGCCTCAGACTTGTAACAAACCCCCAGACCCCATTTGTAAATCCATGAGAACTTACTAACCACATCACTATCACACTACATCATTCCACTTAACTCTTAGGTCTACCGAACGGCTAACCGCACACACACTTGCACCGAGCACTTACTAACCCATTATTCGCTCCCGACCCTCATGTTAATATTGTAATGGGAACAACAACGGTCCTCCCTTGTCCTGTACAATGTTAACACATGTTTGTATATTCTCACAGAGACAGGCAGGAAGAAGTAACATGGCAGATACGGTAGGAACTAGCTCCCAGGTAGGCACCAGCCCCCAAGTGGTGGACATTGAAAGCCTTCCGGTCAAGGAGGAATTAAAGGAAAGACCAGTGGCATTAAGGGCATTACATGCCATACCGATTCAGAATCCTCCACAGGGTCACACAATGCCGGTGGGCAAAACCTCACACTGGTTCACTGATGTTGCTGGACCTCTGGGTGAAGGCACATACATGTGGGAGTCCGAGGTAGAATTCAATGGACGTTGGGGCAAATACCATTTCTTTACCAGGGAGTTTGAAAAGCTACAGAATAATGAAGGACTGAAGTCGATATGGAAGAAGGCTGGGCTTTATGATTACTTCAAGTTCCAACTACCAAAGCCAGATTTTCTAAGGTGCTCATACTTAATTAGTACCCTCACTCCCAGCAAAGACAAGAAAGGATACAGCTCCTTTGTGCTCCCATCACTCACAAGGGGCAACGAGCTGAAGCATTTCCGCTTGACTACCAACTTGGTGAGAGAAGCACTCGACATGAAAGGTATGCACATCCCAATAGAGAAAGAGACTATGGTTCCAGACAATATGAAGAACAGGAATCTGACGAAGTTGAAGGACATGGTTGCGATGACACCTACGATCGCCATTCACTTACGCATGGTCATGCAACATTTCGCATTCCCCGCGCAGGAGAGGTTCACAATGCCCCCCAAAAAGATTTGGTTTAGCCTCTACCTGGCGGATGCTTTTGATTTGACCATCAATATGCCCCACTGGATTATCGACCAGATTCATATGGCTCATCAGAGATGGTATAAGAAGCAAAAGTCTGTGCTGTATGGTTGCTGTGCACTTACAAGAATTGTATACAGATGTCTCGCATATGATGTACCGGTGCAGAGGGCTCTCATTTGGTCCAGAGCACAGGAGTTTCAACGCAGATTGTCAGCTGTAGGGCCTCCCTCAAAGAAGATGAGAGGCGCTGTCCAGATGCCTTGTGCACAAGCTCGCGGTGCAACCCTAACGCCGGAAACAACCCCAAGACTTCCCCGACGAGTGCAACCATTTACTATCAGGTTACCCAGGCACAGCACGGATGGCCCTGACCTTGTGTTTCCACCAGTACCGACTGATCTGGAATTCCCGCATGGATTCACTCTGGAGGATCTAACGGACGAAGAAGTTGCTAGAATCATCGACGCTGTAAATGCGGAAGTTGAAGCAGAGCAAGCTGGTGGACAGCAAACTGCCCCAGACCAAGCCCAGCCCAGCCAACCGGACGTAGTCAATGTGGACGATGAAGAAGAAGCACATGAGGAGGCACAGGGTGGAGAATCAGAAGCAGAAGAACAAGAGTATGATCAGGAAGCCCTACAAGTACTGGAAGGTGCCCCCGCCTATACTAATGCATTAAAGAAGCTCTACGATACGATGAACCGAGTCCAAGAGCAACACAGGCTATCATTAGCTGCAGGTAAAGCCCTCATGAACCAGATTCTGGAGGAGGAAGGCATGGATGAGCAATACCGTGCCACCCTGGAAATGATATCAGATGCTTTGGGAGTACCTGAAACGGTGCATACTGCACTAGCGCAATCACGAAGGACAGAGAAAAGATATGGAAGACGCCCCCCACGAACGGGAAAACGAATGAATGTATTAGGATCAGGACCACAAGGCACCCCCACAACCACTGGCACAGCACACACTGTTCACGACACCGAGGAAGCCCACACATCGAGTGCACCCCCATCACCTCCCTTGCCACCTTCTCCCCCACATCCGCCCCACTCACCTCCCTCTACCACTGTAACCTCTACTGTCACCACCTCCGAACCCACTACACACACCGACACACAAACCATCAGTCAACCCACATACTCTAATTCCACTGAAAACATAAGTCTAACCACAGCCACTGTAAACCTCACTACTCTGATCACACTTCCTGGGAGTTCACAATTACACACACCTCTATACACGTTCACAACTCTCACCGCTACCACAATCCCCATGTTCACAGTCACTCCCACTACGGCCTCCACTTTTGAATCCATGGAGGTGTCACCCACCTCTGCACCTCTCCCACCCCCCATTTACCCACAATCCCCCATTCCCCCACCTCCCCCCTCACCCTTCTCCAGTACTGCATCCACAATCCCCTTTCCCTTTCCCTTCCCCTCTGCATTCAACACCATTTCTCCCACCATTCCTCTTAATAATGTATTTAATAACATGTATCAATGCATGTCCCAACTTCAGCAACACTACCAACACCTTGACAACCAACATACAAGGCTTTTCCGAAGCCACGAAGAGCTCCAAGCACGATGTAGGGATCTTGAAGAGCAGAAGCAGCTACTACAACAGCAGCACGTGACCGTACAAGAACAATATGCACAATTAGTAGCTAACCCACCCCAAGCAGATGATGAAGAACGACGACACATGGACGAGCTGCTACATTCTCAGATCACGGAAAACCTTAAGCTTCGCCGGAACTTGGGCCTCCTACGCAAGCATATGTCTACAGCGCTAGAGGAGAATAAACGATTACAGAAACAGAACGAAGAAAATCTGGAGGCGGCCATGGAGGGTTCCCCACAGGAGATTGACCCAGAGCGATTCAAGGCAATTCCCTCTGAGAATATGAAAGTGGTGTTAGAAACTCATGCAGATCTCATGGAGGCCCATGCCGCTTTAGAGAAAGAGAGAGATGATTTGCTAAGGCAGTTGGCCACCCGACAGACATCACCCAGCAAGATCACAACCGCAGAAGATACATCTGAAGAGGTCACTAAACTCCGGGCAGAACTTGAGGAATTACGTAGCAAGGTCATGCAATACGAGCGTCAGCCCTCCCCTCTGGTAGAGCCCGAGCCTAACGATCTTGTGCCCATTGAAGTAGAAGAAACATTCGAGGATCCCTATGTCCCGATGCCAACACCCGGAGGTAAGCGAACAGAACAGGGCATGGACACAATTGAAATTGAGGCACCTGAATGGATGCAAAAATTAGAGAAAGTAGCCACGACGCATGATGACAGGGTGGCAGTCCAAATCACATTGATGTCAAAATTGGAAGAGGTTGTAATAAAATCCGATTATTTTAAGAATCTCTCACACCATAGGTGGATCGGCCCATCGGACGACCTGTATGTTCCTTTTTGCGTTCTAATGGCGGATTATAATGCGGAGATCAAGCACCACACCTCAAGGGAACCAACCTCTGCCACCCAGTTTGCACCTGACGACATCCCAGAAAGTGCCAAGCAGGGACATATTCGCCAACCGACGTGGAGAATTCGGCTGCTCGAAACCTACCCGGAAATGGTAAGAACATGGAACAACATGCCATTGTACATCAAATATAACCCATGTTATTGCCCTGTGTTTCGACGGAGATCCTGGCCGGAGTACACACAAACAGTGCTGACGATTAAAGGATGTGAGAAGTGGCTCAATTATGTGTACTTCGCACCCCCTAAGGGCCCGCCTACTATTGGATATATGATTTCGACGATTCGACATTGGGGGGTCCGGTTCAAGAATGTACCTGATGTCATGACTCAGATGTGCCTGAAGATTTTCGAACTTATGTTGGTCACCTTCAAGACCTTCAAAAATGTCAAGGAACCGCATCTCTCAGCACTAGGATTTAATGAAGGTAATCAGGACCTTGTATACGACATGAGCACAACCCCATCGATTAATGTTGTGTATGCATGGCACGCTCGCATCAAATATCTACCGGCCTGCTTCAAACAAACGTTTGAAGAGATGTTTGTCACGGGATTCTGGGAATATCACTCCGAGATATTCATTCCCAGACCATCCCATCTCTTGCAGTTGTTTGCAGTGGAACAAGCTCTCCATTCCGAAAAGCTACGTATACCACATCCAGAGGTTCCCGGGCCGGTAGATTGGGATGCTCTACTCACAGATTTGGCCAAAGGATTGAGGATTGCCGAACATCACTTAGCGCAGGATGTCGTCGAGTACTACATCCAAAAACCCACACAACAAGGGTCTGTCAGGGACGACAGACGCGAGAGAGGGGGGGTGTTAGCAGCGGACAAGGGACTGAAGGACTAACGAGGCATGGCAGTCAGAGAAGAGAGTCAGAAGGGAGAGAAGGCACAAGCGGACAAGGGAGTCAACGAAGATCTGGCAAATAGGCCAATAATTTTCTTCAGGAAGAAGCACGTAAGAGCATTCGTGCAGATTTAGCACTAAGGCAACCTTAATTTTTCAAAACCTCTACACCAATTAAAAGTGATTCTCATCACTAAACACCATTGTAAATACCATTTCATCTTTTTGTAGCTCCATTTTGTGCAAGCCAAGGAGTCCTTGAGCTTGAGGAGCTTTAGAAGTATCTACCTGCCAATTTTCGTATTTTTTAGATCTCGTTTGAGCCCTCAAATAAGCCCTGGAACCTAATTTTTAACTAGGTCGGACACTAGGTCTGAACAGGGCCAAAGCTAGTCAAAAACTATAAAAGGAGCTAGAGAGCTCATTTTTGGGGGGAGATTGTAATTGAAACAAACTTGTAAGAGCTTTTTGAAAGTAATCTAAGATCTCCATTGATTCTCACTCTTTGTCTTGCCGTGTGTGCGCGTGTGTGTGTATGTGTGTGCATGTTTGTGTGCTTCTCACTCACGCACTTGTGCCGCCACTTGCTCGAGGTCTTCATACCATCCTCATGTCTTCCTGGATTGACATTAAAGGAGGTGCTACTCATCACTGAGCTACATTGCTCCTGCCACATTGTCGATTATTTCCTTGGTAAGAATCACGAACATTATATGCATGTCCACTTTGAGTTCCAACCATAGATTTTCTACGAATCTCCTCACTCAGAGTGCTCCACATATGTCATCATAGACGAGTTTACCACCAGGTGCACCCTATTGCTAATAGCTATGCAAAATGTATCTTATTGGGTAGAAGTTGTGCATACCGCACTATACATCATGAACAAAAGTCCAACTGCTGTTGTACATCAAGTTACACCTGAAGAGAAGTTCATAGGTAAAAAGCCAAACTTATCACATATGAAAGTTTTTGGCTGTATTGCATATGTACATGTTCCAGATGAGTTGAGGATGAAGCTTGATCCAAAAGTAGAAAAATGTGTCTTCATCAGGTACTCCCTTGAGCAAAAGGGATATGTTATAACCCACTCACACGACAGGTGAAGGTGAGCAAAGACGTGGTATTTGATGAAATGTCAAGCTTCTATGCAGATGCCAAAGAAGGATTAAATCTTGAACCAAATGACAAAGAAAATTTTGAAAAATCAATTGCAGAATCTCAAGCTTTGAGTGGACCAGATGGATCACCAAGCAATAGTTCCAACTCCATGCCATGGAGTGGAAGATTGCGTGAAAATTAGTCCAGCAAATTCATCAAATACATCCAAGAAAGGTAAAGAAAAGCTTTCTACTGGTCATAAAGCATGTGCAAGTTTTGAAGACGTTGATGGAGATTCAAGCGGTTCAGAAAAGAGTCTTGATGGGGAACTTGGATTGCCGTCTGTGAAGACTCCAAGAGTAAGAAAGGTAGATGCAGATGATACAAGAAGAAGTGACCTAGGACCAAGAAGCTTTGGGAGGATACAAAACTAAGTGCAATGATTGACATATGATAGTTGCATGGCTCGCCATTGTGCCTACATGACAAAGGTAATACAAGATGCTGAACCTTCTTGTTTTGAAGATGCAATTGGAAATCGAGATTGGGAAAAAGCTATGGATGAAGAGATGGCTGCACTTTATGGAAACGGTACTTGGAAGCTGGTTCCATTGCCACAAGGAAAGAAACCCATAGGGTGCAAGTGGGTTTACAAGGTAAAGCACAATGCTGATGGTAGCATAAGCAGGTATAAAGCACGTTTGGTAGCAAAAGGATATGCACAAACTTATGGCATTGATTATGAAGAAACATTCAGCCATGTAGCTAAAATGTTTATTGTCAGAACATTTGTTGCATCAGCTACAGCAAAAGGATGGACTTTGCATCAGATGGATGTGAATAATGCTTTCTTACATGATGAGTTACAGGAAGAAGTATACATGGACTCCCCATAAGGATATTAAGATTCAAAGCATCCAGAATATGTTTGCAAGTTGCAAAAGGCTTTGTATGGGCTCAAGCAAGCTCCTCGTGCATGACATGCAAGGATTGCTGATTACTTAACCACCATTGGGTTTTCTATGTGTGATGTAGATCATTCACTATATGCAAGGAAGGGTGATGATGGCATCATGATTGTGGCTATTTATGTTGATGACTTAATTGTAGGTGGTGATAATGAAGAAAGCATCAACGAGGTAAAGCAATTTCTTATGCAGGAATTTGACATGAAAGATCTTGGCGTGCTACGCTATTTCTTGGGCATTGAGTTTATACATAGAGAAATAGGTATATGGATGTCACAAAGGCAATATGCCTTGAATATACTGCAAAAGTATGGTATGGATGATTGTAAGCCGATTTCTATGCCATTGGAGAGAGAGAGTGTGTGTGTGAGCTCTCTTCCTTATCTCCTTCCTCATGACAGGATTTGCAGCACTATCAATTGAGGTTCCATCGGTGATTATTGAGGGGATGGTGAGGTAGGTACTTGTAGACATGGAATGGTTCCCCTCATTTGTTTTTCAGAGCATGGCTTTGGTGGTTTGCATGACTTGTTAGCACTTTTAAAGTGTTGTAACTCTTCACTTGACAAGGCTCGATCGATAGGAATGTCATAAGCAAGATACATATACACATTTCTTGTAATGGCACAACAACCATGAATTACTCTTTTTCTTGCCCATCTATGATTTGCCAAGAATATTTGTTCTTGTATCCAACTAGCTAAGTTGATGGTCTGTGGGCCAATATTAGCCAGGTAAAATCCAAACCAAATATGCTTCTGCAGTAAGGTGAAGCGATCTTGTGCTAGGAATGCAAAGTGCTACATGTAAATGTGTAGTGGCTTTGATAGCTCTAATGTGATTGCTGATATGTCTACCCATTTTAAAATTTCACCTTTCTTCCTAGGTTTTGGGATGAGCCTCTCTCTCTCTCTCTCTCTCTCTTTCTCTCTCTCTCTCTCTCTCTCTCTCTCTCTCTCTCTCTCTCTCCCCATGGGCACGTGAGAATCGTGAATCTTTAAAGCAGCCCTGATGAGGTCTCTTGAGAGACAAAACTTCTTAAAAGGAGGATCAGCCACCAAAGAGGGCAATATAAAGGTGCTTGGGAGTTCCTTTCTAACTGATGGTCATAGAGTGGATACTAAATAATAGCATCGGTAAAAGTCTGGTTTAGGAAGGGGCACACTAAAATACTCGGTGAAACATAATTTTGCCTCAATTGGTCATAGTTCTTCAAAATTTTATATTTCTTCAAAATCCTGATAGAAGAATTGGTATCTCCCCCACATATTGGCACTAAAAGCATAGAGTTGCATAGTTGTGTTCCACATCAGCAAGCTAGACCTTGAAACCAATGAGATTTACTATGTACTCCTTCTGATGGGTGGGTTGTCAATTGGCATTGGGCCCATGAAACCTTGGAAATGTTGAGGTATCATTGAAGTATGGGCTTCCATCAGTAAATTATCAAAATCCACCATTTGTAAGCCGATGGTTGCCCCTGAAGATCCTTTTGCTTGCATGTTGATTCGGAATGTTTGTGTAAAAGATCTTCTACAAAAGGATAACGCATTAGCATGGAAATTTATCTCGATCCCAATATAGTGAGACCGCAATCCCTTTCCATAGATGATGTGCCACCTATGTAGACTTGTGTTGTGAAGTGATTTTCTAAACAATCTCTTAATGACTAATGCACGTCACTAGACTTCCTACATGTTTTGAATAATTCATACATATCTGTTCATGAGAGAAAGGTTATTTTCATGAGGTGCCATATGTTACCGTGAGTCTCCATGTGAAAGGCCAAATGGCCACCGGACACTTATTTGTATATGTTCTTTAATAAAACATATAGTGGTATGGTCAGCCATAGACTGTAAGTTCCACCACATTTGTAAAACCTAAGAAGTCTGTCTTTGTGCTCCCCGTGTATTGTGTTTTTTCTTGTGTATTCTCCATCCTCTGTGCGGAGTACTACGTGCCGCCCTAGGAGCTCAATTTTCTACTCCACAGATCACTACAACTCCTAATCATAAAAACCTGAAACCCTATTTTATATATATATTTATTTATATATTCAAATTTTTTCCTTAATTAATCCTTATTTTATATATTTAATTATATATAATTAATTATATATATTTAATTAAATTATTTAAAACACTAGTTCTTTTTATATTTATTTATCTATATAATTATCATATTATATATATATATTTATTTATATATTCAGAGTTTCTCTTTATATAAATTTTATTGACTCATATGTATGCCTAAACCCTAAAACCCTAATCTTAAAGATCTAGACCTAAAATATGTATATTTTTGTATGCATGTGTATATACATGTATATATGTATTATATGTGTATGTGTATGTGTGTATGTATGTTATGT
>CM035439.1:149756114-149758614 GCA_020310875.1 Ceratopteris richardii
AGGGTTTAGGGTTTAGGGTTTAGGGTTTAGGGTTTAGGGTTTAGGGTTTAGGGTTTAGGGTTTAGGGTTTAGGGTTTAGGGTTTAGGGTTTAGGGTTTAGGGTTTAGGGTTTAGGGTTTAGGGTTTAGGGTTTAGGGTTTAGGGTTTAGGGTTTAGGGTTTAGGGTTTAGGGTTTAGGGTTTAGGGTTTAGGGTTTAGGGTTTAGGGTTTAGGGTTTAGGGTTTAGGGTTTAGGGTTTAGGGTTTAGGGTTTAGGGTTTAGGGTTTAGGGTTTAGGGTTTAGGGTTTAGGGTTTAGGGTTTAGGGTTTAGGGTTTAGGGTTTAGGGTTTAGGGTTTAGGGTTTAGGGTTTAGGGTTTAGGGTTTAGGGTTTAGGGTTTAGGGTTTAGGGTTTAGGGTTTAGGGTTTAGGGTTTAGGGTTTAGGGTTTAGGGTTTAGGGTTTAGGGTTTAGGGTTTAGGGTTTAGGGTTTAGGGTTTAGGGTTTAGGGTTTAGGGTTTAGGGTTTAGGGTTTAGGGTTTAGGGTTTAGGGTTTAGGGTTTAGGGTTTAGGGTTTAGGGTTTAGGGTTTAGGGTTTAGGGTTTAGGGTTTAGGGTTTAGGGTTTAGGGTTTAGGGTTTAGGGTTTAGGGTTTAGGGTTTAGGGTTTAGGGTTTAGGGTTTAGGGTTTAGGGTTTAGGGTTTAGGGTTTAGGGTTTAGGGTTTAGGGTTTAGGGTTTAGGGTTTAGGGTTTAGGGTTTAGGGTTTAGGGTTTAGGGTTTAGGGTTTAGGGTTTAGGGTTTAGGGTTTAGGGTTTAGGGTTTAGGGTTTAGGGTTTAGGGTTTAGGGTTTAGGGTTTAGGGTTTAGGGTTTAGGGTTTAGGGTTTAGGGTTTAGGGTTTAGGGTTTAGGGTTTAGGGTTTAGGGTTTAGGGTTTAGGGTTTAGGGTTTAGGGTTTAGGGTTTAGGGTTTAGGGTTTAGGGTTTAGGGTTTAGGGTTTAGGGTTTAGGGTTTAGGGTTTAGGGTTTAGGGTTTAGGGTTTAGGGTTTAGGGTTTAGGGTTTAGGGTTTAGGGTTTAGGGTTTAGGGTTTAGGGTTTAGGGTTTAGGGTTTAGGGTTTAGGGTTTAGGGTTTAGGGTTTAGGGTTTAGGGTTTAGGGTTTAGGGTTTAGGGTTTAGGGTTTAGGGTTTAGGGTTTAGGGTTTAGGGTTTAGGGTTTAGGGTTTAGGGTTTAGGGTTTAGGGTTTAGGGTTTAGGGTTTAGGGTTTAGGGTTTAGGGTTTAGGGTTTAGGGTTTAGGGTTTAGGGTTTAGGGTTTAGGGTTTAGGGTTTAGGGTTTAGGGTTTAGGGTTTAGGGTTTAGGGTTTAGGGTTTAGGGTTTAGGGTTTAGGGTTTAGGGTTTAGGGTTTAGGGTTTAGGGTTTAGGGTTTAGGGTTTAGGGTTTAGGGTTTAGGGTTTAGGGTTTAGGGTTTAGGGTTTAGGGTTTAGGGTTTAGGGTTTAGGGTTTAGGGTTTAGGGTTTAGGGTTTAGGGTTTAGGGTTTAGGGTTTAGGGTTTAGGGTTTAGGGTTTAGGGTTTAGGGTTTAGGGTTTAGGGTTTAGGGTTTAGGGTTTAGGGTTTAGGGTTTAGGGTTTAGGGTTTAGGGTTTAGGGTTTAGGGTTTAGGGTTTAGGGTTTAGGGTTTAGGGTTTAGGGTTTAGGGTTTAGGGTTTAGGGTTTAGGGTTTAGGGTTTAGGGTTTAGGGTTTAGGGTTTAGGGTTTAGGGTTTAGGGTTTAGGGTTTAGGGTTTAGGGTTTAGGGTTTAGGGTTTAGGGTTTAGGGTTTAGGGTTTAGGGTTTAGGGTTTAGGGTTTAGGGTTTAGGGTTTAGGGTTTAGGGTTTAGGGTTTAGGGTTTAGGGTTTAGGGTTTAGGGTTTAGGGTTTAGGGTTTAGGGTTTAGGGTTTAGGGTTTAGGGTTTAGGGTTTAGGGTTTAGGGTTTAGGGTTTAGGGTTTAGGGTTTAGGGTTTAGGGTTTAGGGTTTAGGGTTTAGGGTTTAGGGTTTAGGGTTTAGGGTTTAGGGTTTAGGGTTTAGGGTTTAGGGTTTAGGGTTTAGGGTTTAGGGTTTAGGGTTTAGGGTTTAGGGTTTAGGGTTTAGGGTTTAGGGTTTAGGGTTTAGGGTTTAGGGTTTAGGGTTTAGGGTTTAGGGTTTAGGGTTTAGGGTTTAGGGTTTAGGGTTTAGGGTTTAGGGTTTAGGGTTTAGGGTTTAGGGTTTAGGGTTTAGGGTTTAGGGTTTAGGGTTTAGGGTTTAGGGTTTAGGGTTTAGGGTTTAGGGTTTAGGGTTTAGGGTTTAGGGTTTAGGGTTTAGGGTTTAGGGTTTAGGGTTTAGGGTTTAGGGTTTAGGGTTTAGGGTTTAGGGTTTAGGGTTTAGGGTTTAGGGTTTAGGGTTTAGGGTTTAGGGTTTAGGGTTTAGGGTTTAGGGTTTAGGGTTTAGGGTTTAGGGTTTAGGGTTTAGGGTTTAGGGTTTAGGGTTTAGGGTTTAGGGTTTAGGGTTTA
>CM035440.1:7500-10000 GCA_020310875.1 Ceratopteris richardii
CCTAAACCCTAAACCCTAAACCCTAAACCCTAAACCCTAAACCCTAAACCCTAAACCCTAAACCCTAAACCCTAAACCCTAAACCCTAAACCCTAAACCCTAAACCCTAAACCCTAAACCCTAAACCCTAAACCCTAAACCCTAAACCCTAAACCCTAAACCCTAAACCCTAAACCCTAAACCCTAAACCCTAAACCCTAAACCCTAAACCCTAAACCCTAAACCCTAAACCCTAAACCCTAAACCCTAAACCCTAAACCCTAAACCCTAAACCCTAAACCCTAAACCCTAAACCCTAAACCCTAAACCCTAAACCCTAAACCCTAAACCCTAAACCCTAAACCCTAAACCCTAAACCCTAAACCCTAAACCCTAAACCCTAAACCCTAAACCCTAAACCCTAAACCCTAAACCCTAAACCCTAAACCCTAAACCCTAAACCCTAAACCCTAAACCCTAAACCCTAAACCCTAAACCCTAAACCCTAAACCCTAAACCCTAAACCCTAAACCCTAAACCCTAAACCCTAAACCCTAAACCCTAAACCCTAAACCCTAAACCCTAAACCCTAAACCCTAAACCCTAAACCCTAAACCCTAAACCCTAAACCCTAAACCCTAAACCCTAAACCCTAAACCCTAAACCCTAAACCCTAAACCCTAAACCCTAAACCCTAAACCCTAAACCCTAAACCCTAAACCCTAAACCCTAAACCCTAAACCCTAAACCCTAAACCCTAAACCCTAAACCCTAAACCCTAAACCCTAAACCCTAAACCCTAAACCCTAAACCCTAAACCCTAAACCCTAAACCCTAAACCCTAAACCCTAAACCCTAAACCCTAAACCCTAAACCCTAAACCCTAAACCCTAAACCCTAAACCCTAAACCCTAAACCCTAAACCCTAAACCCTAAACCCTAAACCCTAAACCCTAAACCCTAAACCCTAAACCCTAAACCCTAAACCCTAAACCCTAAACCCTAAACCCTAAACCCTAAACCCTAAACCCTAAACCCTAAACCCTAAACCCTAAACCCTAAACCCTAAACCCTAAACCCTAAACCCTAAACCCTAAACCCTAAACCCTAAACCCTAAACCCTAAACCCTAAACCCTAAACCCTAAACCCTAAACCCTAAACCCTAAACCCTAAACCCTAAACCCTAAACCCTAAACCCTAAACCCTAAACCCTAAACCCTAAACCCTAAACCCTAAACCCTAAACCCTAAACCCTAAACCCTAAACCCTAAACCCTAAACCCTAAACCCTAAACCCTAAACCCTAAACCCTAAACCCTAAACCCTAAACCCTAAACCCTAAACCCTAAACCCTAAACCCTAAACCCTAAACCCTAAACCCTAAACCCTAAACCCTAAACCCTAAACCCTAAACCCTAAACCCTAAACCCTAAACCCTAAACCCTAAACCCTAAACCCTAAACCCTAAACCCTAAACCCTAAACCCTAAACCCTAAACCCTAAACCCTAAACCCTAAACCCTAAACCCTAAACCCTAAACCCTAAACCCTAAACCCTAAACCCTAAACCCTAAACCCTAAACCCTAAACCCTAAACCCTAAACCCTAAACCCTAAACCCTAAACCCTAAACCCTAAACCCTAAACCCTAAACCCTAAACCCTAAACCCTAAACCCTAAACCCTAAACCCTAAACCCTAAACCCTAAACCCTAAACCCTAAACCCTAAACCCTAAACCCTAAACCCTAAACCCTAAACCCTAAACCCTAAACCCTAAACCCTAAACCCTAAACCCTAAACCCTAAACCCTAAACCCTAAACCCTAAACCCTAAACCCTAAACCCTAAACCCTAAACCCTAAACCCTAAACCCTAAACCCTAAACCCTAAACCCTAAACCCTAAACCCTAAACCCTAAACCCTAAACCCTAAACCCTAAACCCTAAACCCTAAACCCTAAACCCTAAACCCTAAACCCTAAACCCTAAACCCTAAACCCTAAACCCTAAACCCTAAACCCTAAACCCTAAACCCTAAACCCTAAACCCTAAACCCTAAACCCTAAACCCTAAACCCTAAACCCTAAACCCTAAACCCTAAACCCTAAACCCTAAACCCTAAACCCTAAACCCTAAACCCTAAACCCTAAACCCTAAACCCTAAACCCTAAACCCTAAACCCTAAACCCTAAACCCTAAACCCTAAACCCTAAACCCTAAACCCTAAACCCTAAACCCTAAACCCTAAACCCTAAACCCTAAACCCTAAACCCTAAACCCTAAACCCTAAACCCTAAACCCTAAACCCTAAACCCTAAACCCTAAACCCTAAACCCTAAACCCTAAACCCTAAACCCTAAACCCTAAACCCTAAACCCTAAACCCTAAACCCTAAACCCTAAACCCTAAACCCTAAACCCTAAACCCTAAACCCTAAACCCTAAACCCTAAACCCTAAACCCTAAACCCTAAACCCTAAACCCTAAACCCTAAACCCTAAACCCTAAACCCTAAACCCTAAACC
>CM035440.1:615000-792500 GCA_020310875.1 Ceratopteris richardii
ACAGCTTCTTGGATGGATTTTCTGGCTACAATCAAGTAGCCATTGCACCAAAAGATCAGCATAAGACGGCTTTTGCCACAGAGTGGGGCATATTTGCTTTTCAGGTAATGCCATTTGGGCTTACCAATGCTCCTGCAACCTTTCAGAGACTGATGTGTCATGTATTCAAAGAATTCTTGAGGAAGAATTTGGAAGTCTATGTTGACGATCTTTGTGCTCATTCCAACATTAGATAGACTCATATGCCAGAACTTAGACAAATCTTTGACAAATGTAGAGAATATCAAGTCTTCCTGAACACAAAAAAGTGTGTTTTCATGGTCAGGCAAGGCAAGATTCTAGGACACATAGTGTCAAAGAACGGCATCTCCACTGACGAAGAGAAAGTGAGCAATCGCAGAACTACCTAGGCCAAAGCATGTCAAGGAAGTGCAAGCTTTCATGGGGCATTGTGGTTATTACCGACGCTTCATACACATGCATGCCATCATTGCAAAGCCTCTGTATGGAATTTTGAACAATTTTGAGTGGACTAATCAATGTGAGAACTCCTTCAATGAGCTTAAACGATGATTATATTCAACACCAATCTTGACCACACCAGATTGGAACAAGCCATTCCATGTCCATGTGGATACATCCAATTATGCTATTGGGTGTGTACTTGCACAACCAACTGGTGAAGGTAATACGGATCTTCCAATTGCCTATGCTAGTAGACAGTTGAATGCAGCTGAACAAAACTATACGACCACTGAACGAGAAGGATTAGGCATGGTGTATGCAGTTAAAAAATTTAGGCACTATTTGCTTGCAAATAAGTTCAATTTTTTTACTGATCACCAAGCTCTACTGTACTTGGTAAACAAGCCATGCAACACAGGTAGATTAGTAAGATGGTTTCTCTTACTCATGGAATATAACTTTGAGGTTGTGGTTAGGAAAGGTAGGACTCACTTGAGAGCAGACCATCTCTCGAGGCTCACATCTGGAGAGGCCCCACAAGGAGTATCAGATGATCTTCTTGATGCTTACTTGTTCAATTTGGAAGTGGTACCTTAGTGGGCTAAGCCATTAGTGCCAGTATTGACATACGGGCCCAAACACCCAATAGTAGATACTCAAGATAGGGAGCTAATAAAAGCCCAAAAGTACCATATTATGGCAAGGAGTATGTACAAGCATACAGATCAGGGAATATTAGCTTGTTTTGTGGAAGAGGATGAGTACGCAAAATGGTTGCAATTAGCACATGTAGGTGCATTAGAGCAACACTACTCAAGGAAAAGAACTTTACAAACACTAAGGAGACTCAGAGTACACTGGCCAACCATGGAAGCAGATGTCCATAGGATGTGCAAGGAATGCCCAACATGTAGCACTAAACCTCCTGTGGAACATGCCACTCTTTATCAAGTGTCTTTAGTGCAAGACTAGAGCGAGCCACTAATAGCCTTTCTGAGGACGAAAACATTCCCTCAAGAAATGACTTTGGTTAGACAAAGGAGCTTAGAACAAGAGGCACTAGACTATGCTCTCATTGGAGATAATCTATACAGACGAGGAAAAGATGGGTATCTTAGATTATGTGTCCATGAGAGTGAATATCTCAAGATCTTGGAAACTGCTCACCAAGCTGTAGCAGGAGGACACTTTGGACCAGATAGGGTGATCAAGACAATACTGTTTGCAAGTCTTTGGTGGCCAAGCCTTCACATGGATGCACATACCTACGTGAAGAGGTGTGATGTTTGTCAGCAAACTCAGTATCCTATACGCAAAGATGAGATGCCACTAAAACATATGATGGGTGGACGTGCATTCTCTAAGTGGGGAATAGACTTTGTAGGTCCTATTAATCCCCCAACTAAGGGTTCACATGTTGAAATACATCATTGTGGCCACAAACTATCTAACCAAGTGGGTAGAAGTGAAAGCTACAACGAAGAACGATGCTCAAACAATAGATAAGTTCTTATTTGAGAATGTGTTCACCAGATACGGGCTACCTATAGAGCTAGTCAGTGATAGAGGGACTCACTTCTTGAATGGAGTCATTGAAAATCTTCTTCAAGTGTTCTTGGTGATACACAAGAAGTCTGCCCCCTATCACCCACAAGCTAATGGACAGGCTGAGAGCACAAATAAAATTCTATGCAATGTATTGACCAAGTTAGTTAATAACAAACGCTCTGATTGGGACAAACAACTACACCATGTTGTTTGGGCTACATATTTGCCTATAAAACGGTACTCCATGCTACACCCTTTCAGATGGTGTTTGGCCAGAATGCAGTGCTACCATTGGACTTCTTGATACCCACATTGAAAGTAGCACAAGAGCATGAATGGATAGGCCATGAGCTTTTCTCTAGAGTCTTCGATCTTGAACGATTAGGGGAAACACGATTGAGAGTGGCAGCAAGAATTTATGCAGCCAAGAAGAGGCAAAAAGCCTATTTCGACGCACATGTGAAGGATAAGGGCTTGAAAGCAGGATTCATAGTCCTAGTCTACACCTTGAAGCAGCATGCACGAAAGTTAGAGAAGAGAGGCTATGGACCAATGATGATCAATAGGATCTCCACAAGCAGAGCAGTACAACTAGCCACTTCAGAAGGTGACATCCTACCAAGTTACATAAGTGGATGCAGATTCAAGTTATATCAAGAACCCCTCATGGAGGAGATGTTGAATCGACTCAATACTGCAAAGAAACAGAAAGAAGAGGAAAAGTGAATTCAAGAAGAAGCACAGGCAGAAGCTTTAGAACGCATTCGACGAATGAGATTGAGAAAACAAAGTAGAGATCAACCCATGCCTGACACTCAAGAAACTCCAAGTTATCACATGGCCACGTGCGAGGCTTCAGGTGAACGCATCCATAGGATAGTCAACCGATGACCTTTTGTGACCCTAGAAGTAGGACAAGGAGAGAATGCAAGGATTGTGAGAGCTTTAATTGACTCAGGAGCAACCACTAGTGCAGTTCAGCTTTCTTACTGCCAAAAATTGTAATTGAAGGTCAATCCTATTGAGGCATATCTCATAGGATTGGGAGGTGTTGAAACCCCTTGCATAGGAGAGGCAGAACTTCCCCTCTACATTCAAGAGGTTCGAATGGTAGTAAAAGTGCTAGTATGCGAAGACGAGGATCTTACTGAATCTCTTGTCTTGGGCCAAGATTAGATCTATGATCATGAAGTCAACCTCAACCTAAGAAGTGGACTTCTTCAGGCTTGGGTAGGCCAAAACTGCATCACAATGGAATTAGAGAATCAGGCACTTAGGCCACTAGAAAAGGCACCAAATCCTGGTCCCTGCAGGAACCCACATGAAGATAACAATGTTATTCTTGTCCAAAGTTCTATGGTGCAGAGGATTGTCACTTTTGACAAAGGTACAGAAGTCAATGAGGAGTTTCCATCAATTTCAAAGAGGATTCGAGAAAGGCACACCGAGCAACATACGACACCAAAGAGGCTGATGATCAAGGAGCGTGAACACCAACCTGTGCAATGTAAGGTACCTTGTGGCATAAAGTAGGTCTGGATACACAAAGGGGATAAAACCACGCTCCAGAGACAAGTTCTCAAAGAAGCATCAAGCGAGCCACACCATCAAGGACTAAAACGAAGGAGTTCCCAAGGCAACACTCTAGACATACCATTTCCATTTGGGTCCCTAAGTGGTCAATGAAGGCTATCCCCAATGCTAGACAGATATGGGTGCCCAAGGCTTGCTTATGAGCCCAAATAGCTTCACCTCCAGTCACAAGAATAAATCAACACTCACAAGCACTCTGGGCAAACATCTCCGGGAAGATACCTACACCCCACACTATTACACCTTCAGTCAAACCTAGGAATGTCTGGAAATGGGTACCCAAAAGGTCCTAAATCCAAAACAATCTAGTTCATAAACTTTTACGTGTCATCAGCTCTAAGAGCTACGAATCCACACTCAAAGTTTGGAGACTTAAAACCTGTATCAAACACCCTGACCCAATTTTGTAAATCCATCCACTCTGATATAGGTGCATTCTGAGTACCTTGCATATCCAAAGTATGCATCTAGGATGACACTAACCACTAACCAACATTCACACCTATCACAAACACTTCACCTCTAACCACTAACCACCTGGAATGTCATGTTAGTATTGTGGAGGGAACACCATTACATCCTGTTTCCTATGCAACACTAACGTGCCTCTCTTCTTCTAGCAGATAAGCATCAACTACTACAAGGAGCCTCATGGCAGCAATAGTAGGCACGGGCTCCTAGGCAGGCACTATTACGCAAATGAATTGGGATACCATGCCCATGGAGGCTCCATTGACAGCGAGGCCTGAAGAGTTTCTGAATGTGCAAAGAATTCCCATCTCAGATCCACCAAGTGGCTTAACTAAAAGAGTGAAAGGACATTCTCATTGGTTCAATGAGATGCCAGGAGATTTGGGGGATGCGGACCACATCTGGGAGTCCAAGTTGGAATTCGGAGGAGTATGGTGGACATTTCAATTTTTCTCAAGAGAGTTTGAAGCATTACAAAACGTAGCACCTCTTCAAGATATTTGGAAGAAAGCGGGATTGCAGGACTACTTTAGCGCATCTCTGCCTAAACCAGATTTCCTTAGATGCTACTACTTGATAGCAACTCTTAAAGCGACAGGGGATCGAGATCAGTCAGGCACATTCCTAGTGCCTTCTCAATCAAACCAGGAGTAAATGAAAAAGTTTGAGTTGAACATAACTTTAATCAGGGAGGCCCTTCAGATGTACGGAACCCATGTATCCTCCGATCGGGATCCTTTGATACCAGAGTCTATGAAGAACAATAAACTCAAGAATTTGAAAGAAATGTGTGCCCTCACCCCAAACATTGCCATACCGTTGCGAATGTGCCTTTAGCACTCTGCCTTTCTAGCTCAAGACCGATTCACACAGCCTCATAAGAAGATTTGGTACGGGCTATACCTAGCGGAGACAGGGAGTTTACCTATTAAAATGCTGGTGTGGATCCTCGACCAATTGTATGAAGCAAGAAAACGAGGAGTGAGGAATCCTACTTTGAATGGTTGTTGTGCCAATACAAGAATCATCTACAGATGCCTCGATTATGATGTGCCGATCGCACGGGCCCTTAAGTACTCACAGTTGCAATTCTTCCAGGGACGAAAACCAGGGGTGCAACCAACTAAAAGAATGCGTGGATCACTTTCACATGTTCTAATTCCTCATGAGTCCACCACAGAAATCCCCCTTAGGGAAGAAGAACAAGTAGCCCCATTCACGATCCATCTCCAATGACCACAATCAGAAGGCGTGGTACAACCCACTCCATCAGCCCCTCCACTACCCACGGATGCTGAGTTTGCCTCCATGGCTACATTGGCAGAGGATACATCCTTTGACTTTGAGAGCTTCTTGCAAACAACACAGTTATCTAAGAGTGAGTTCTTCTCAGACACTGACGGTCCCAGATCATCATCCCAGAGAGGATGGCCACATAGTGATGCACGAAGAGTACATTGGGAAGATGAGGCACAACACAGACATGTTGAAGGCACACATGAACAAGAAGAGGCACTGGAAAACGAATCAGAGGAGAGTGAGGAAGAAGCCCCTGCCTACACTGCACAACTCAAATGGCTCTACAAGACGATCAAGCAAGTACAAAAAAGGCATAAGTTGTCAGAAGAGGCAAATAGAGCGATGGTGAATCAAATGCTTCAAGCAGAGAACGCGGAACCCCACTTTGTTGAATCATTGAACCTTTTGGCTGACACATGTGGGATTATAGAAGCTATGTAGACAATGTTACATCGCACTCCCCCTCAATGCGATCAACGAAGGCTGGATATGCGACCACGTAGGGGAAAGATGATTCAGATCAAAGTTTCTACCTCACTCCCTACCACAGCTCAAGATGATGTGTGCATGACCAGCCCCACTAACACTGATGCACTCGACGAGGGCACACAGGTACCATCTCCACCATCACCTCCCATCCAGCCCACCGAAACCCTCACCACTAGTATTCCTGAACAACCAGTATTCGCCCTTAGTGAACCTATATCGCACACCACCCTCTCTCCCTCCTTCCCTTTACCTACATCCACCAGTTCCAGCCAATTTTTCGAATCACCGATAGGTCATCCTGCCACCCATCAAATCATAATAGGTCACCCTTCTTACCTACCAGCTCTAGGACAGCCACATGTCCCTAACCAAACATTAACACACACATTTCCCTTCACCAATACTTTTCCTCTTTCCCAACCCCAACCCATTGGGCCCCTCATAGCCTCCTCAGAACCTACACAAACCACCCTACCTCCATTCTTAGCAAACCTTATAAATATAGTTCAACAAATTGAGAACCATAATAGAAAGTCCCTTTCCCACCCCACCTCCCCCACATTCACGGCCACCACTAACACACCACCCACCATTCCAGTATTCACGATTCACACTTCACACACAATCACGTCTGATCCCATGGACATTTCACCCTCCACAGGACCACTCACCACCACTTTTGTCTCAACATCACCACTTGTAACTTCACACAAATCACCACATACACCCATTGTCAGCACCACATCCACCTTTCCCTTCCCCATTTCCCAACCCCTTGCATCTTTCACCTCCACCTCTGCATCTACCTCATTTAGTCATGGACTGGACACCATGTTCGAAGCTGCTACCCAGCTTAAACAGGAATACAGATTATTGGAAGAAAACAATAAAGAGCTTTGTACTCTGTCGTCCCACCTCTAGGCACGTGTCAATGCCTTGGAGTTGAGTAACACTGCATTACAACAAGAGGTTACCGCCCTCCAACAATCTCATGCGGAGCTCGAAGCCAAATATACAGAGATGGGTAGGGTGACGGAAGAACAACTCAGAGATCAGCTAGCCCGCAACGCTAGACTACAAAGAAACATTTCCTTACTTTGCCGACACTTAGTACCTACTCAAGAAGAGAATAGACGACTACAACAACAGAATCAAGAGAATTTAGAAGCAGCCATCGAAAACATTCTAGGGGCACCCATAGATCCTACTAAATTCCAAGCTATCCCCTCAAAAAACATTCAGCAGGTATTGGAAGATTATGCGAACCTCTTAGAAGCACACGACCAACTTGAAGACCAGGTGAAGGAACTGCAAAGACACCATGTGCCCACACTGCACCCAATAGAACCTAGAGAGATGGTGAGTGTTGCTACTTCTCCACCACCAGAATCTTCAACGGCCAACGAGGTACTCGAGCTACACCAACAAGTGGCAGAATTAAAGATTAAATTGTTACAATATGAACGACCTCCATCTCCACCCGAACAACCAATAGAAGATGAGGTTATTGTCATTCTAGTGGAAGAAACATTTGAAGATACTTATGAGCCTCAACCTCTTCCAGGAGGCAAGGTCACTGAGGAAGGACAAGACACATATGAGGAACCCCCTCCGGCATGGACGAAACAAGTAGAAGAGATGGGGGCAACTCACGAAGAGCGCTAAGTGTTGAAGCTACAAGGAATTAGAAGATACTTCAACTTGATTTGAAGAATCTTTTCTCAATGAGTGGATTAGTGAGGAGATATACATGTCACAACCCCCAAGATTTGAAAACCCAAATTATCCTACTTATTTATGCAAGCTTGAAAAGGCATTGTATGGTCTAAAACAAGCTCCTAGATCTTGGAACTATATATTGGTGACCTATCTACAAGATCAAGGATTCAAATCAAGGAATGCAGATCCTTCATTGTTCATTAAGAAGGTTCATACTAAATTTATCTATTTATGTGTGTATGTAGATGGAATAATTATAAAACAAGTAATGACTTGAGAGGAATAAAAAAGATCAAAAGGCATATGTGTGAGGAGATGGATAGGTATGTGCTTGAAGATGAAGAGGTGTTGCAAAATCCTTGATCTACACTAGCCAAATGAACTCCAGGAGTATATGGTGGGCCCTTTTAGCTTGCCAATGGATGTATTAGACACCCTATGTACCTTGGAAGATCACTCTCAAAAAGATAGATCAAAACAGATAAGTTGGTGTTAGCCCACAATCTGGTTGGTTTTGATGCACTAATGTGGTTCTATTTGGCAGGAAAATACATTTGATTTCAGGTGTTAATCAATGGGATAAAAGGTATTTGCAAACTACATAGCTACATCTTGTTCAGAGGGGAATGCCCTTGGTGTTTGGAGTTCCGATTATGGAAAATATAAGCATGTTTAGGATGCAATCACATGTGTTGAGCAGATGCAAGTTGAAGGGTTTTCTTCAACCGATGTCACTCTTGTCAGCTTGCTTGATGCTTGTAGTGATATTGAAGATGTAAAAAGGGGAAAAAAATTACATGCCGAGATTATTCATAGAAACTTGTTGAAAGACAATAGTGCTATTGGCAGTGCAGTGATAGACATGTATGTCAAATGTGGAGAGATGGCAAAGGCACAGCAAGTGCTGAATGAATTGTCTGTCTTCGATGTAGTTATTTATAATGCCATATTAACAGGGTATGCAAAGCAAGGTCAAGCTGAGCAAGTATTAGAGTGTTATGAACGGATGTGTCATGATGGGACCAGACCAAACGGAATAACTTTTTCCAATGTACTGAAGGCCTGTGCCATATTAGGAGATATTGGGAAGGGAGAACAGATTCATAAAGAGATTGTCAGGTTGGGATTGCCTCAAAATGATCTTGTATTGGGTACGTCATTGTTGGATATGTATGCCGAATGTGGGGCTCTTCCCCAAGCAAGGAGAGTTTTGGAAGAGCTCCCAGCTCGTGATGTTGTGGCATGGAGTTCCATCATTGTTGGTTATGCACAGAAGGGTCTAGGTGAGCACGCATTGAAGTGTTTCAAACAAATGGAGGATGAGGGCGTGTCACCTGATGCAATGACTTACACTTGCATCTTGAAAGCATGTGGGAGCATCGGCGCAATCAAAAAGGGAAAAGAAATTCATGACAGGATTGAAAGCCATAGGATGCTTCAGGATAATACCATTCTTGGGTCTGCTTTAGTGGACATGTATGGTAAGTGTGGGGTCTCTCGCTCCCTCTCGTTTTTCCACGAACGGATAAGGGGGGGTAAGACCCGCTAAAGATAAGGGGGGGCACTGCACCGCTTTAGAGTTTTCCTGAAGACATGGAGAGAGAGACGAGGAGAGCGGGGGAAGAGAGACAGCACTCACTACTCGTGCAGCTGTGCTCTCTGTATACTTGTGCACCCGAGGTACAGCGCAATGTTCCAAGAACCTTGTGGGTTTCTGCTTATCATTCTCGGCGCACTTCCAGAGAGAGCATGAGTTTCTGGTGGCCGCTATCAGGAAATGTCGAATGGACATTACGTTAGTGCAAAAAGCATGCGTTTCTGATGATGCGCAGATTCCCAGCCTTTCATACAGCATCAAAGTAGGCCTTCCTTTGTCCGAAGCTTGAGCCGGGAGGAGAGCGATTCACGTTTCTTGTCTGCACCACGAGTTCTTTGGATGCCCTTGGTTGCACATATACCTTGAGGGTCTACGACTCATGTAAGGAATCAGGCTGTCGTCCCATTCTTGGATTTCAACAAGAACTGCTGGCTGCAGTTTGGGGTGAAGAAGTCTTTTGTATTGTTATAAGGATGTACATTTATGGTGCACGCATACTAGTGGGCGGTTTAAAACTTCTCTTCGTGATTATGGACGTCTTCGACGCGGTTTCTGTTCACAACTTTCAGTCGCTTTTGGATGAAGCATAGATGCTGAAATTCGGACACGTTCCAATGAGGAGAGTATTTGTTTCTTCCACTCAATTTCTCTGGTGTGAGGGTCGTTTAGTTCTGCAGCATGTGCTTATGCGCATGAATGAAGGTTGATGACATTATGATGTGCGAATACAACGGATGGGGATTTCTACGACGGTAGCCTGGTTGGAAAACAGCATTCGTGCTGTCCTACATTTCTGAATGGCTTGCCGAGGAGGACAGGTCTACATTCGGATTCAGAGGCTCTTTCATTTCAAGGGAGGCTGGTAGGCGCACTTGCTGGTGATGTTCTTTATTTGAAGCTATTAAACGGGTGAATATTGGAAGTTCAAGTCAGCGAGGAAGTGCACAATCTTCTGCTATAGACAAGTGTACAGGGAATAAGGAGGGGAGTACAAAATTCAAGAGGGTGAGCATCTAATTTTGTTTTCTACATATTCCCTTATTGACTGCAGATCTCCTACATTTGATTAGTGTAATTTGGAGGGATTTTCTCACGTTGTAATACTAGGGACATTGATCTGAATTGAGAAGGGTCGGGTTGTCATATCAATGGAATGGGTCAATACAAGAGCTTTCTGTGGAGGATTATAGGAAAGAGAGTAATGTTGTTTTCGTGTTGATTGCTGCGTTTGTTTGAGGAGATTCTGTGAGTTGCCTCATGATTTTTAGTCTGCCTTGTCTAGAGTCCTTAGTTTGGAGATTAGAATGTTTCCTGCAAAAATTATTGACTTGCTCCATGCTAGCCTTCTGTGGATACATCACTGGCTGCTCTATTACTTGCTCTCTGTGAGCTCTCTTGCTAGGTTCCTATCTTCGAATACCAGCTACGTTCTCCTACTTTTGATCGCTTAGTTGCGGGCGTTTCGCAGTCGTCATTTTTAACTTGTTCTAATTCACATGTTCCTTTCTCGCGGAGCTTCTAGTTCGAAGATACTGGATGCCTTGCGTTGCAGCTACTGATTATATTTTCTTCTAAAGGCGTGCTGCAATTCTCTGTAGGCCACTTTCTGTTGGGGTTTTTTTCAGATATCAATATGAGTTCCCGGGTTACGAGCTCTGTCTCTGCAAGTTCGCAGATGTTAGCGTTATGTGTATGCAATTCACAGTTGAACATATCAACAGAGTGCAAAAGAATACATTCATCCTTATCGTCCGATTACAGCTTCAATACGACTTTTAAAACAAAGGGAATTCATCTAAATCATGCGCTTCAGATGAAGAGAAAGAGTTTTTTTCTCTATCGTTAATGCCTTGAAAGAAACAACGGAGAGGGTCACTGTTGGAGAGTGGAGCGAGGGTAAGGGGAGAACAAATTGTGCCAAACCTGAAAAAGAAGAGTGAGGCTGTATGTGTATGGTGGAATATATATATGTGCGAGTGTGTGCATGAAAGTGCATGTGTGAGTATATGTACGGGAAGAAAGTGTGAGAACAATTGAAGGATAAGTAGGACAAGTCGAGAGAGAGAAAGGAGGTTAGGAACTAGGGTGAGAAGGTAAGAGAAAGTGCACGAGTATGTGTAGGTGAGGAAGGGAAGGAAGTGCGATCGGGAACCATATGAGCTAGTGCATAGCCATAAGAAGAATCCATTGCGAGATAATTGTGGGCTCTAGGTAATCCAATTGGACCGATTCTGAGGGATTTAAACCAAATAAAGTCTCGTGTAATCATCTTTTCCGTGGGCTTAAGAGTTAACATTTTGGTGCATTTGCCGGGAATTGGCTTAGCACATCTCATCGAGAGTGCTACGAGTTCGCTTGGTGCCCCAATCGTGTGGCACAGCCAAGTCGATCCCAAATTTGCTCTGACCTTCATTAGAGAAATGGCCCAACAAAGACAAGCCTCTAGTTTTGAGAAAGCGAATATAAGGCAAGGGAATTTTGGACAAAATAGATGGATATGTTCTCGTCCGACCATGAGACATCATGTGAACCGAGGGTGGCGATTTGGCCCGATATCAAATTATGTGAGATGCTGGTGTTGCGAGCAGATTGGGCATATAGCCAAATATTGCCTTCGTGTATGCACCCCGTTGGATTTTGTTCCCACATGTGAGGACTGCGGGAAAAAGAGACTATGCAAGCACGTGTGTGGCTCAAAAGAGGTGACTGGCATAAAGGTCGCAACGAATCAATCGGATAGGTGTTTATCCTCTTTGTATGTGGAAGTTGACATGAGTGGAGCTGCCACGTCGATGGAGACCGCAAGAGTGAATGGGGACATAGATAGGGAATCCGAGAATCAAGCCTTGATGGACCTCGTAAAGAGCTTGGAATGTCAAGTCAATTTGCTTCGCGTGGAGCGAGATAACGAGAGGATCAAAATAGAGAAATTAGAGGAAAATCAAGTGAAAATGGCCGAGGTCCTACGAACTTGGGAAAAGCAAGTACGAATGTTGAAAAATGAAAACAAGGAGCGGAAAAGAGTAAACAAAAGCTGGAGGCAAGATCTTGTGAAGCCCGAGAGTGAAAACGTGGTCTGGGACTTGAGATCCGGCTTGATGGTAGCCGACTGCTTTGGAGTTGCGATCGAAGAAGAGCTCTCAAGAGACGAGGATGACCTGATGAGGAGAGTCGAAGGAATGGAGCATGAAATTGAGAAGGTACAAAGCATAATCCGTCGATACAGTGACCAAGCGGGTAAGGCATGTGACGAGTTCCACCTGGAGTTAGAAAGGATGAAAAGTGCCCAAGCGGAGAGTAATGAGAAAATGAGACATGTAGAGAAAGAGAATGCAAGGCTGAGTAGCAAGCTCGGTAGGTGGATGAATTAGAAAGACGATGAGAAGCGAGGACAAGCGGAAGACCCGAGAACAGGGAAAATGGAAGAAGAGATAAAAGTGATGTTGGACAAGTTAGAGGCGATAGGCGTGGAGTTAGAAAAGGCGAAGGAGTTGTCGAAAAAAATGGATGATCTGGGAGTAGAAAATATGAGTAGAATCTGGGAGGAGAGGTCGATTCGAGAAGAGGTTGAAAAGTTGTCTGGCCAAGTCGGGAGGAGCGAGGAGGTTCCTTTGGAAATAGAAAGAAAGATAAGCCATTTAGAAGAGGAGAAGAAGAAAATGTGGGTTCGGTTCCATCAAGTGGATGATGAGATTTTTCGACTCCAAGGCAGTGATGAGAGAAATGAAGGAGGGATGAGGGACTTAGCAGTGAAGCTTGAGACATTGAGGAGTGTAGTAATGAATGGTGGCCTTCCAGACCGCATCGCCCGGCTAGAGGACAATATCAGCAAGCTGTCGAATCATATGGAATCTCTGCGAGGCAGAGGTTGGAGATGAAAAAAACAGACGAGGTAATGGATGTTGGTGAGGACGGCTGTAGTCTGACTAGGGTTTGCTTTGCAGATTGCGAGTCAGAGATGTGAGGACGGATGGATCGAGTTGACTGTACACTTAGGACTGAAGTGATACTTTTTGAGGTTTCAGGTCGACAAAGTGGTTAGTATGTGCGGGTTTTGCGAGGATGGGTTGACCATGGCATTAGTGGCTGGATTTTGGCTTGAGTGGCAGCAGAGAGGAGATATGTCTCATTGGGATGTCCACAGGGAATCTATATGTGTGTGTCGTGATTGGTTGGGTTGGGAAAAGATCCTTTCTTTTGTCTCCTAATTCTCGAGATGCGGGAATGAAAAAAATATATATATGTTTGTGTGCGTGTGGCTATGCGCCTATGTGGGCCGATAGGTGGGTGGACCCACTTTGGCCGAGTGGTCAAAGCCACGAACCGACGTCGGTTTCGCATGGGGCTAGCTGTCTGTGTATCGCGCGCTTCGTTGGGTTGGTAGATGGGTGGAACAAACTCGATTGGGTGGTCGAGTCCACGAGTCGCATCCAGCTTCGGCGTAGGCCGGCAAGTGTGAGTAAATATGAAAAAATTTGATGCAAAAAGAGAGAAAAAAATGTGAAAAAAAATGAATGAGAAGAATTCTTCGCTCGAGGGGGGACAGAAGAGAGGTGAGAGAGCATGATGCTCGGATGGGAATATATGTGTTTGTGTTGTGGGGATTTGGGTTATGTGTGGGCTCCCGATGAAACATGTCAAATTGAAGCTTAAGCTCGGCTAGAGTTTTGGTTGTAATGTGTCTATGGAAAGCTTGGACTTGAGAAATCCAATCGTGCTAGTTGCATTGTTTGTCTGCAACCCTTCCGGAAGTGTTCAGTTTGGCTCTTAGGTGGTGCAATGACTTGTGAAGTTCGGAATCACGTCGACGATGAGTGATCTTGTTAGAGTGAGCTCGTGTTAGGCTCGAGTGGTCTTTGCCGTGTGTCCATCAATTTAGGAGAGGTGGTGGTGACCTAGCAATAGAGTCAATGACAAGAAAAGCGGGTAGTGGAAACCCTAGGTAGAAGGGGAATGAACAATCGGCGAGAGAACCCAGCTAAAAACGAAAAATGGAAGTGGGGAATGGTTTTGATTATATATGGTGTGTGTGGAAAGTGTGTTGACTATGCATGTGGAACAAAGATTTGTGACGTTTTGAATGAGTAGTCGAGAAGAGTGGCGAGAGCGAATGTGGACATGTCTTCTGCTTGTATGCATATGGGTTGTGACGAGCTTGCATGTATGACGACGATGTGTGATGTGATTTCCTGATGTGTGTTTGCTCTTTCCATTTTGGTTGTAAATGTTATTGTGATTTGATGACGAAAAGTTCTAATGTTTTAATGAAGTTTGCAGACAGGTGGACATGTCGATGAAAATGCGAGAAGATGGACAAAGATGGTAAGTGAAATGATTGGATTTTGGTACTAACAAATGATTGTATGAGTATGATTTCAGGTGCTACATTGAGGAAGAAGAGTATGGTCATGCAAGGTAAAGATTTGTATTTGATTGAGTGATGATCACATGTTGGATAACTTGAGTGCAGGTAGCATATCGCTCGTCGAGGACGACTTCGCAATTAAGAAGAGGGGAGTATGTTAGCCCACAATCTGGTTGGTTTTGATGCACTAATGTGGTTCTATTTGGCAGGAAAATACATTTGATTTCAGGTACTTGCAGAGTTAATCAATGGGATAAAAGGTATTTGCAAACTACATAGCTACATCTTGTTCAGAGGGGAATGCCCTTGGTGTTTGGAGTTCCGATTATGGAAAATATAAGCATGTTTAGGATGCAATCACATGTGTTGAGCAAATGCAAGTTGAAGGGTTTTCTTCAACCGATGTCACTCTTGTCAGCTTGCTTGATGCTTGTAGTGATATTGAAGATGTAAAAAGGGGAAAAAAATTACATGCCGAGATTATTCATAGAAACTTGTTGAAAGACAATAGTGCTATTGGCAGTGCAGTGATAGACATGTATGTCAAATGTGGAGAGATGGCAAAGGCATAGCAAGTGCTGAATGAATTGTCTGTCTTCGATGTAGTTATTTATAATGCCATATTAACAGGGTATGCAAAGCAAGGTCAAGCTGAGCAAGTATTAGAGTGTTATGAACGGATGTGTCATGATGGGACCAGACCAAACGGAATTACTTTTTCCAATGTACTGAAGGCCTGTGCCATATTGGGAGATATTGGGAAGGGAGAACAGATTCATAAAGAGATTGTCAGGTTGAGATTGCCTCAAAATGATCTTGTATTGGGTACGTCATTGTTGGATATGTATGCGGAATGTGGGGCTCTTCCCCAAGCAAGGAGAGTTTTGGAATAGCTCCCAGCTCGTGATGTTGTGGCATGGAGTTCCATCATTGTTGGTTATGCACAGAAGGGTCTAGGTGAGCACGCATTGAAGTGTTTCAAACAAATGGAGGATGAGGGCGTGTCACCTGATGCAGTGACTTACACTTGCATCTTGAAAGCCTGTGGGAGCATCGGCGCAATCAAAAAGGGAAAAGAAATTCATGACAGGATTGAAAGCCATAGGATGCTTCAGGATAATACCATTCTTGGGTCTGCTTTAGTGGACATGTATGGTAAGTGTGGGGTCTCTCGCTCCCTCTCGTTTTTCCACGAACGGATAAGGGGGGGTGAGACCCGCTAAAGATAAGGGGGGCACTACACCGCTTTAGAGTTTTCCTGAAGACCTGGAGAGAGAGACGAGGAGAGCGGGGGAAGAGAGACAGCACTCACTACTCGTGCAGCCGTGCTCTCTGTATACTTGTGCACCCTAGGTACAGCGCAATGTTCCAAGAACCTTGTGGGTTTCTGCTTATCATTCTCGGCGCACTTCCAGAGAGAGCATGAGTTTCTGGTGGCCGCTATCAAGAAATGTCGAATGGACATTACGTTAGTGCAAAAAGCATGCGTTTCCGATGATGCGCAGATTCCCAGCCTTTCATACAGCATCAGAGTAGGCCTTCCTTTGTCCGAAGCTTGAGCCGGGAGGAGAGCGATTCACGTTTCCTATCTGCACCACGAGTTCTTTGGATGCCCTTGGTTGCACATATACCTTGAGGGTCTACGACTCATGTAAGGAATCAGGCTGTCGTCCCATTCTTGGATTTCAACAAGAACTGCTGGCTGCAGTTCGGGGTGAAGAAGTCTTTTGTATTGTTATAAGGATGTACATTTATGGTGCACGCATACTAGTGGGCGGTTTAAAACTTCTCTTCGTGATTATGGACGTCTTCGACACGGTTTCTGTTCACAACTTTCAGTCGCTTTTGGATGAAGCATAGATGCTGAAATTCGGACACGTTCCAATGAGGAGAGTATTTGTTTCTTCCACTCAATTTCTCTGGTGTGAGGGCCGTTTAGTTCTGCAGCATGTGCTTATGCGCATGAATGAAGGTTGATGACATTATGATGTGCGAATACAATGGATGGGGAATTCTACGACGGTAGCCTGGTTGGAAAACAGCATTCGTGCTGTCCTACATTTCTGAATGGCTTGCCGAGGAGGACAGGTCTACATTCGGATTCAGAGGCTCTTTCATTCCAAGGGAGGCTGGTAGGCGCACTTGCTGGTGATGTTCTTTATTTGAAGCTATTAAACGGGTGAATATTGGAAGTTCAAGTCAGCGAGGAAGTGCACAATCTTCTGCTATAGACAAGTGTACAGGGAATAAGGAGGGGAGTACAAAATTCAAGAGGGTGAGCATCTAATTTTGTTTTCTACATATTCCCTTATTGACTGCAGATCTCCTACATTTGATTAGTGTAATTTGGAGGGATTTTCTCACGTTGTAATACTAGGGACATTGATCTGAATTGAGAAGGGTCGGGTTGTCATATCAATGGAATGGGTCAATACAAGAGCTTTCTGTGGAGGATTATAGGAAAGAGAGTAATGTTGTTTTCGTGTTGATTGCTGCGTTTGTTTGAGGAGATTCTGTGAGTTGCCTCATGATTTTTAGTCTACCTTGTCTAGAGTCCTTAGTTTGGAGATTAGAATGTTTCCTGCAAAAATTATTGACTTGCTCCATGCTAGCCTTCTGTGGATACATCACTGGCTGCTCTATTACTTGCTCTCTGTGAGCTCTCTTGCTAGGTTCCTATCTTCGAATACCAGCTACGTTCTCCTACTTTTGATCGCTTAGTTGCGGGCGTTTCGCGGTCGTCATTTTTAACTTGTTCTGATTCACATGTTCCTTTCTCGCGGAGCTTCTAGTTCGAAGATACTGGATGCCTTGCGTTGCAGCTACTGATTATATTTTCTTCTAAAGGCGTGCTGCAATTCTCTGTAGGCCACTTTCTGTTGGGGTTTTTTTCAGATATCAACATGAGTTCCCGGGTTACGAGCTCTGTCTCTGCAAATTCGCAGATGTTAGCGTTATGTGTATGCAATTCACAGTTGAACATATCAACAGAGTGCAAAAGAATACATTCATCCTTATCGTTCGATTACAGCTTCAATACGACTTTTAAAACAAAGGGAATTCATCTAAATCATGCGCTTCAGATGAAGAGAAAGAGTTTTTTTCTCTGTCGTTAATGCCTTGAAAGAAACAACGGAGAGGGTCACTGTTGGAGAGTGGAGCGAGGGTAAGGGGAGAACAAATTGTGCCACACCTGAAAAAGAAGAGTGAGGCCGTATGTGATGGTGGAATATATATGTGCGAGTGTGTGCATGAAAGTGCATGTGTGAGTATATGTACGGGAAGAGAGTGTGAGAACAATTGAAGGATAAGTAGGACAAGTCGAGAGAGAGAAAGGAGGTTAGGAACTAGGGTGAGAAGGTAAGAGAAAGTGCACGAGTATGTGTAGGTGAGGAAGGGAAGGAAGTGCGATCGGGAACCATATGAGCTAGTGCATAGCCATAAGAAGAATCCATTGCGAGATAATTGTGGGCTCTAGGTAATCCAATTGGACCGATTCCGAGGGATTTAAACCAAATAAAGTCTCGTGTAATCATCTTTTCCGTGGGCTTAAGAGTTAACAGTTGGAGTTAGCTCAGAGGTGACCACTTGCTATTCTTGGTTCATACACCTGTCCAGTGTTTTACATAATTCTCTGAGCACAGCAGCAATTAGCTTAATTACTCTTGGGGAAGTCTAGGTAGCTTAAAGAGCTAACTTTCAAGAGTAATCTCATAAAAAATAATAAACCATACACTGAGAATGAGTTTTAACAAGTGATGACATCATCCTGATTTTCACGGGCTGCTATAGTTTGAGACCAGTGAGTAGAAACATGAACATAACTCAAAATTTAGGAAGCAATGATTATGAAACTTTGTATGGTTATACTAGAGAGTACGCTGAATCCAATAAGCTTTAAATCACTGAATTTGGATACGTAACCACTGAGAAATGGCTCTGACAAGGTGAGTGAAAAAATCGGGTACCTGACAGAGAAGTGAAGATGAACAGACCCTGTTGACTTCAAATGAACATAACTGAAGATTGCAACATCTAAATGACATGAAAATTTTTGAGCATATATTAGAATTATAGAGCTAACATTACCAAGTTAAATCACTGAAAATGATACACCAAGATCAGAGAAACAATCTCTGCAATCTGACTGAGAAAACTGAGAGTAATGGCAGTGAGTAGTACACTTCACAAGAACATGGACATATGAACTCAAATAATCATGAAAATGAAAGTATATTGCTTGTAGAATACAATGACTTACTGATACATATGTGTGCCTTGTAATCACACCTTGATATGGCATAAAGCTCAACTCTTGGAGGTCTTCACATAGGTCTCTCTAACCACGACTAAAATTGCCATCTATTTATAGTTGAGTTTGGGAGGCTAACTTCCCTCAATCACTCTCCAATCAATCAATGATTGATTTGATTCTCTACCTACCACAAATCACGAATTCGTGGCTCCTCTTTCCCTTTTTGATCATGTGGACTCAACCACTTAAGATTCTCTTACTTTTACATTAAGTAAACTCTTCAAAAGTTACAAGAGGTAGTTCACAAGTGAACTTTACATAGTCTTATTTTTAAAGCTTCTTCTAAGACTTTGTGAGACTCAAGCCAATACTTAGGCTTGTCATAGACTTGCTCCAAAAATATGTAGCAAGAGTTCAAGGTCAGTATCCTTGGAGAACTCACATTCTTCTTAGGTATGTAGGTCATCTACATGGATCAAGGATTTTACTTGACTCAAAGAAGGTATATTCAAGACCTACTCTTAAAATTCATGATGGAGAATGCTAGACCTATAGGAACACCAAGGGATATGAATCATAAACTTAGTTATCATGATGGTGAATAGATTGAAGATATAAAAAATTATCAAATTCTTGTAGGTAACCTAATCTATGCTACACATACAAGGGCAGATTATATAGTGTAGAGATGCTAAGTCAGCTCGAAGAAAGCTACATATGGATGCAACTAAGAGAGTACTCAAGTAACTCAAAGGCACTATTAATGAAGGTATATTCTATCCTTATACATCATATTTGGATCTCAAGTTATACTCAGATGCAGATTGAGTAGGATCCAAGGATGATAGGAGAATTACATCATGTTTTCAGGATTTGCAGGATCCATGCTTATGTCTTGGAGTTCCAAGAAGCAACCTAGAGTTGCAATATCCTCAGGTGAAGCTAAATATAGAGGATTGACCATAGAAAATCAAGAATCCATCTAGTTAAAGGATTTATATGTAGACTTGGGACTTGTGAGCTCCAAACCTCACATATTTGGAGATATCATAATCTAATGTATTTAGAAACAAATCCTATATACCATACAAGAACTAAACATATATAATTTCACTATGACTTCATCAAGGAGATGCTTTTGACAAAAAAAATGATCTTTCATTTGTACCAATAGAAAAGAAAGTCGCACATATGATAACTAAAGCTC
This sequence comes from Ceratopteris richardii, assembly GCA_020310875.1. NCBI lineage: Eukaryota > Viridiplantae > Streptophyta > Polypodiopsida > Polypodiales > Pteridaceae > Ceratopteris > Ceratopteris richardii. Next base: position 635,009 of record CM035440.1, read on the forward strand.
TTGCTAGAATTAAGCTTTTGCAAGTTCAAAGCAATTGCAAGGATTCAAATAATCAATGATTGAAGACTAACACATGCTTTTGCTTGAGGGGGATCTGTTAGAACAACAAGCTCTTATCATACTTGAGAGAAGGATGTGTTTCAAAACAAGCTCATTCCTAGAGTGAACCTTACAGTTATGACATTTCATAAGTTTCTTTATGCTTGTAAAGGTTCATGATCACTTATGGTTTTAGATCTTTAATCTCACAAAGTGATGAAGTTAGAAGAACTAATAGGCCATGAGTTATGAGGTTGGTGTTTCATCAACTACCAAAATCAACTTTAGCTTGATTCATTCCTTTCCTAAATTATAGGAAAAGTAATCACAATCACAACAAACTATCTTGTGAGTGATTTTGAACTCAAATTGGATATAGAAGAGTCATGGAATCCGCAAGGAGTCTATATAAATACTCAAAAAGCTTTTGACATAATGTTAGATGAATGTACAATCATTTTTCATCTACATCTTTCTAGTTCTTTATTTCTTTGCATCATCTTCTCCAAAGTTTGTTGATTTTCAAAGGCTAGTTCTCACTCCTTAGAGGTTCAATGCTTTCGAATAAAGGCTCATTGGAAGGCTATCAGTGTCTAATGTATGTGCATAAAATTGTATTTCATTTAGTCTCATAGATTGTGAGAAATAGAGTTTTTAAGCTCTTGTGATCATTCTTTGTACATCCTTGAAAAGTTCGGGAGACATCGAGTCAATGCTAAGCTTATAAATAGAACATAGATTGATTATCAATTTGATTCTTGTGCATAATAGCTAAACCTACAAGCCACCATTCTCTAAGAGGAATTTGTACAATTGTAATCAATCTAAGAGCACTAAGCTTTAGAATTTTCATAATCCAACCAAATAATAAGTTTTTCTTGTAGTTTTTTATGTGGAAGCTATTTGTTTTAGATCAATTGTTTCTCAATGATCTCCCAAAGTAGATAGGTTATTTTATTGCATCATCTTGAAGGCTAGAAGGTATATTCAAGTCCCCAATAGCTAAAGGGTAGGTCATATGCTGGTTAGCTAGACCAAGCTTCAACATCTTTAAGCACAGATTTCTACTAATCTTCAATTCACCAAGGAGTCACAATTGGGTTGCCATACAAGACAAATAAAGGCCTTGTGTTTCCATGTAGTTTTCCCATAGAAACATAATGGGGGGAGTGCAAGGGGGGGCTTTCCCATTCTATAGGGTCTAGGGGGCTTATCCACCTAGCCCATAGGGAATAGATGGTAGGGATTCTGTTCATGGAGATTGTAGCTCAGTGATGAGTAGCACCTCTTTTACTGTCAATCCGATGTCGGGATGAAATCCCACAGGGAAGTGTGCCTTTTTTTTTTCAAAGTTCATTTATTTTATGAGTTTTGTGTGATGTTTTGACTGAAAAGATGGTATATTCTTTACATGTTTTGGCTGATTTATTTGATTGTGTGATGCGAAACTATGTGATTTTCTAAATAGTCCATGAAACTAAGTCTAGCCCCATGGAAACCCTAGGTTGGAACCTTAGTTTTGTCATTTACCATGAGTCTAGCCCTTGGAATTTATTTAATTTGTGTATAAAGTGTGAAAGCAAACCTTAATTTAAGAAAAATAAAAAGAGAGAAAGAAAAAGTTTCAAAAATAGAAAGAAGAAAATTGAAAAAGTAACAAGAGAACACCAAAAATAGAATTAAGAGATGGGATTTTTCCAAAATAGAAAATGGACATGCAAGGTGATCTAGAATTAGAAAGTTGAGTATGGAGGTTAGAAGTTTCTAGAGGAAACTCCAAGGCGGGGATGGCCTATAAATAGGTGCCTAAACTCATTTGTTCTTCCTCGTGGATCTTGCTTGTGGAACTTCCCTTCAGGTATGCTCCTTGTTCATTCATGTTTTTTATGTTCTTTCTCACACGCTTCATCACCATGCCAAGAGAGGGAGAGGCTATGGAAGCCTTAGGCACATGAGAGAGAGAATGTCTCAACAAACCCTTTTCCATTCCTAGCTTCTGCAAGGTTAAGAAACATAGATTTTATCCATTCTGATTTGGTTTACCCTGCCGCATGAACATGTCTATTATTTATTAATAAAATGTATCTGCATGAGAGAGGGATTTGGACAGAGATAGGTTGACGCAGGACAATCCAAAAATGCTGTAGCAGATTGAAGACAGAGAGCCTCTGTAGTCGGCGGCCCAATCCGTGGAGAGAGAGAGAAGTGCCTAGATAGATGGGCTCGTTGGTGGACACAACGATGCTCACGATTCGTCACGAATTTCCGGGGGGAGATATGGGCTGACGTTGTAGAGAGAGCTCCTTGCACCCGTGGACTGCCGGGAGAGAGCCTCGGGAGGATGAGAGAGAGAGAGAGTCAAACTATCAGCTAGCAGGTCCCACGTGGACACAGAGAGAGAGAGAGTGAGGCTAGAGCACATAGCTGGAGGCTTATGGGTCATGATTAGTGGCTTACGCTGTAGAGAGAGCTCCTTGCGCCCGCGGACTGCCGGGAGAGAGCTTCAGGGGGAGAGAGAAAGAGAATCGTGCATAAACGGGTGCAGGAGGATACGGTGATGAGAGAAAGAGAGAGAGAGATCTGGAAACGCTGCTACAGCTCACGAAGATTTCATGAAGGACTCAGGAACAGAGAGAGATGTGTTAAAAGTCAAGCTTCAAGCTAAAACTTCGTGGGGAATCTTTTATGGACATATGGAGCAATCAAAGGAAGCCAAAAGCCACCAGATTCCATCAAGAAAAGTCACTCAACCACTCCCCAATTCATCTCAACTAAATCCTCCAAGTTAGGAGGCTGATTTGGAAAGGTAGTTCCTAGATTTTAGGGGCACACTTCTCACTATAAAAGGAGCATGTATCCCGACTTCTTTTGGGCCATCTTCTTGGCGTTTTAGCTTATGTAAAGTGACCACTAAGTGCTGGAGTTGTGATAAGCAAGCCCCTTGCTTAAGCTAACCCCTTGCTTGCTTGTTTGTTTTCTTTTAGTAGGCATATCTATGTGTGTGCGCAGGCAGTGTTGCAACTCTCTACCCCTGAGCTGTTAGCATTGGTTCTCCCTCATATTGTATTCATTTGATGTATTTATTGTCTCATTGGATATCTATTAGAGTCTTTTTTATGCTCACAAATTCTCTGGAGCATTCTCTGAGTAATCTGGTAGCAACATTCATTTTAATGAAGTTGTGTGATTGATATCTCTCTGTGTGTGTAGGCTCTATTGGAAATATATTGCTCTATGTTGTAAGGGCTGGTTCTCCTTCTCTATTTATCCATTTGCTATGATTTTGGTGTCATTGGGTAGCTATTAGAGTGCTCTAAAGTTGACCCAAGTTTGAGATTCATTCTCTGTATAATATATGAGGAAAGCTTGCTGGAGTGAAGTGAGGTCTTTGCTTGACTAGCAGTTGTGAGCATTCAATTAGCTCATGTTGTAGACATTGTTTCTCTTTGTGTAAGCATCCATTTGAAGTAAAATTTGTTTTGTTCGAGAGCTCCAGGTGTCTACTACAGGTCTACAAAAGTTTGCTGGAGTTCTCTGCATAAGCTCTGAGTAAGAGCACTTTTGGTGTGCAGAGGTCAAAGAAGGATACCTGTGGAGGTCATTCGCGCTTCGTCGTTGCTTAGGGGTTGAGATACTTCCCCCATCAGTGGTATCAGAGCATTTGGGCATCTTGGAGGCATCACATACAAGCAAGAAGACCTCTTGGATTTGGTGGTTGAAGATTTGCATCAACAAAAGCTTCTTGGAGGTAGCTCACATCAAGGGGGAGCTATTCTACTCAAAGTTTCAAGAGCACAAGGTGTCCATCTAAGGAAAGCTTTGGATTGAGGTAACCTCAGAGCCTCATTTTCATTTTACACACATTGGAGCATTAGCCAAGGGCTAGGTCAAGTATCAAAGACTAGATATGGGAGACTTCAATACTCAGATTGAAAAGCTAGACAAAGGGAACTATCAACCATGGAGATTTAGGGTCTCCAACTATCTTATGGGCAAGGGCCTTTGGGGGTTGATTAGTGGAAGTGAACCAAGAGCTAGGTTGGATGAGAATCCAACCAATGACCAGAGAAGGGCCTTTAGGGAATGGAATGAAAGAGACAAGAGGGTTATCTTTATCCTTTCCCAACACATTAGCAATAGCATGATCGTCCATATCCAAGACTTGGATTCAAGCATGAAGGTATGGGAGACACTTGAAAGGCTTTATTCAACAAGCACCAAAGCAAGGAAGATCCAACTCAAGAATGAGCTCAACAACCTTAGGAAGAGCTCAGGGACTAGCATAAATGACTACATACTTAAGGTCAAGGAGTTATCAGATGCATTGGGATCCATTGGAAGCCATGTAGACGATGACGATCTTGTGGCTTATACTCTCAATGGTTTGAGAGATGATGAGAAGTGGAAACCCTTTACCACTTCAGTATATGTAAGAGATAATCTTCCCAATTTTGAGCAATTGGTTGCTCTCATGGTCATCGAAGAAATGAACATAGGTGGAAGTTCAACTAAAAGCAAGGATGCACAAGTTTTCTATGCAGGTAATCAAAGGGGCAAAGGAAGACGAGGACAAGGAAGGGGCAAAGGAAGGTTTGGAGGAAGGCAAGGCCACTCAAGCAATCAAGGACATGACCAAGGCACCTCATCACAAAGAGGGAGAGGAAGAACAAGAGGAAGAGGAGGACGACATCAACAAAACAGGAATCAAGATGGCGAAGGATGTTACATATGTGGCAAGTTTGGCCACTATGCTAGAGATTGCTACCAAGGAGGAAACCAAAGGAGCTATAATCAAGGTTCTTCATACAAAGGCCAAGGTAATTATGCTTCTACAAGTTCAGAAAATGACAATCTCTTGATGATGCACATGAATGGGAATTCAAGCAAAGTAGATAACACTTGGTATATTGATAGTGGATGTAGTAACCATATGAGTTGCAATTCTTCTTGGTTTACTAATCTACATGTTCCCAAAGGTAAAGGACATGTAGAAATAGGTGATGATACAGCCCATGAGATCTCCCATGTTGGAGATGTAGCTTTGGATGACAAGGAGGAAGGAAGATGTCTCAAGGATGTCTTGCATGTACCTACCATCACAAAGAACTTTGTGTCCATTGGGCAAATGGTTGAAAGAGGCTATCAAGTAAGGTTCAACAAAGGTGGATGCTTTGTGGAGAACCCTAAGCAAGGTTACAAGGTCATAGCAAGAGGAAATAAGCAAGGGAGACTCGTCACTTTGTAGGTAAATTCTCATTCCACTCAACATGTCTACTTCACATATGGAAACAAGAGGATTTCGGAGTTGGACTTGTGGCACAAGAGGATAGGTCACATCAACATACAAAGAATGAAGGAAATGCAATTCAAGAGGCTGGTTGAAGGTCTTCCCAACTTCCAAGGACAAGGTATGAAGCACTTATGTGAATCTTGTCAACTAGGGAAGCAAGCGAGACTTCCATTCAAGAAGAGTGGCTACATAAGCCAACATCCATTGGAGTTGATACATACAGATGTGTGGGGGCCAACCAAAGAGAAATCCATTGGAGGTAACAAGTACTTTGTCACTTTTATAGATGATTGCACAAGGATGGTTTGGGTTTATTTCATCAAAAACAAATCAGATGTGTTTACATGTTTCAAAGCATCCAAGGCAATGGTAGAAAAGGAAACAGGTACATATATCAAGAAGCTAAGGTCCGATGGAGGAGGAGAATATTTCTCCAATGAGTTTTCTGATTTTTTAATGGATCAAGGCATCAATAGGCAAGTAACATGCAGGTACACACCCCAACAAAATGGAGTAGCAGAGAGAAAGAATAGATACATTGCCGAGATCGCTAGAGCAATGATTAATGAGATGAATGTACCTAACATGTTTTGGAGTGATGCAGCAAATACCGCCGTGTATCTTATGAATAGGGCTCCTACCTCAGGGATCCATGGCTTGACACCATATCAAGCCTATTATGGTAAGAAACCTGATCTTTCCCACTTGAAGATATTTGGATGTACTTGTTATGTACATGTGCCAAGTGAATTGAGGCACAAGCTACAACCAAAGGCAGAAAAGTGTGTGTTTCTAGGATATTCAAATGATCGTAAAGGTTACAGGTGCTTCAACCCAAACACAAAGGACTTGAGGATATCAAGGGATGTAGCATTTGATGAGCTACTCCCTTGGTATAAGAAGTATGATTGTATGCAGGACTCTGAAGAAGAAAAGCATGGACATGATGAAGAACAAATCGACCTAGAGCTAAGCGGCCCAAGGTGTTCCATCAATGAAGATAGTTCAAGCATGAACTCACCATGGAGGGGGAGATCTTCATCAAGCTATAAAGCACAATCAATCAACAAAGGCAAAGCAACATTGGTGGAGTTGGATGAAGAAGGTAATGAAGTTGAAGATGATGGACACATGATGGAGAAAGAAGCCACATCAAAGAAAGAGATCAAGTTCCCAAGGCAAAGAAGGTTTATTCCTCCAAAAGGTGAAGAAAGGAAGTCTTCTAGAGTTAAGTATCCAACTCAAAGGTTTACTTATGATTCATACATGGCAACACATTATGCATATATGAACAAAGTAGTAGAAGATCATGAGCCCGATTGCTATGAAGATGCAAGCAGGTACACCGAATGGAAAGAGGCAATGCAAGAAGAGATCGACGCACTTGAGGAAAATCAAACATGGACTCTAGTGCCCAAGAAGGAGAACATGAAGGTAATAGGTAATAAGTGGGTGTATAAAGTAAAGAGGAATTCAGATGGATCTATTTCTAGGTTCAAAGCAAGATTGGTGGCCAAGGGTTTTGCACAAACCTATGGAGTGGACTTTGAAGAGACATTCAGCCCCGTGGCAAAGATGAGCACCATTAGGACACTCATTGCAATGGCTGCTAGCAAAGGATGGAAACTTTTCCAATTGGATATCAAGAATGCCTTTCTCAATGGAGACTTGGAAGAAGAGGTATACATGGAGCAACCACTAGGTTTTGTTCATAAAGAGTTTCCACATCATGTTTGTAGGTTGAAGAAGACACTTTATGGCCTAAAGCAAGCTCCAAGGGCTTGGAAGCAAAGATTGGTGGACTATTTGATCAAATGTGGTTACAATCAATGCAAGGCGGATCCATCTCTCTTCATCAAACAAAGAGGAGAACTTGTAGTCTACATGTGTGTGTATGTAGATGATCTTATCATTACAGGTAATGATACAAAGGGCATTGAGGAGATCAAGGCAAAGCTTGGAAAGGAGTTTAGGATATCTGATCTTGGAGATCTTAGGTATTTTCTTGGCATTGAAGTTGTATACAAAGAAGAAGGTATTATGCTCATACAAAGGAAGTATATTCTAGACCTACTTGAGAGGTTTGGGATGCTACATTGCAAGCCTATTTCAAATCCCATGGAAGTTAATGTAAAGCTAAGCTCCATTGATGGAGAGCCATTGGAGGATGTAACTTTTTATTGCTCTATAGTAGGCTCTTTCAATTATGCCACAATAACTAGGCCTGACATAGCATATGGAGTTGGAGTGTTATCACAATTTATGCATAGTCCAAGGACTACACACTTGCAAGCTGCAAGAAGAATGTTACGATATCTCAAGGCCACTATAAATGAAGGATTGTTCTATTCATTTGATGATGATATGCAGGTCAAAGCTTATTCTGATGCGGATTGGGCCGGTTCCAAGAAGGATAGAAGAAGTACAAGTGGTTACCTAGTCATGCTAGGTAGCAAGATCATCTCATGGATTTCAAAGAAGCAACCCACGGTGGCATTATCTTCCACCGAGGCTAAGTATAGAGCTTTGGCTCAAGTCACATGTGAGCTAATGTGGATTAAGAAGTTATTTATGGAGCTTAATTTGCAGGTTGACACATATCCAATTTTTTGTGATAATATGAGTAGCATTCATCTAGCATCGAATCCTGTCTATCATGCTAGAACCAAGCCATTGAAGTGCACTATCACTTCATAAGGGAAAAGGTGATATCGAAGGAAGTTTCAGTACATCATATTGGTACCAAGGACCAAGTTGCCGACATGTTTACAAAGGCTTTGGATGGAATGAAGATTTCAAAATTCAAGCAAAGCATCAACATGAAGGAGCTTGGATGAGGATGAAGAATTGAAGCTTGAGGGGGAGTGTTAAAAGTCAAGCTTCAAGCTAAAACTTCGTGGGGAATCTTTTATGGACATGTGGAGCAATCAAAGGAAGCCAAAATCCACGAGATTCCATCAAGAAAAGTCACTCAACCACTCCCCAATTCATCTCAAATAAATCCTCCAAGTTAGGAGGCTGATTTGGAAAGGTAGTTCCTAGATTTTAGGGGCACACTTCTCACTATAAAAGGAGCATGTATCCCGACTTCTTTTGGGCCATCTTCTTGGCGTTTTAGCTCATGTAAAGTGAGCACTAAGTGCTGGAGTTGTGATAAGCAAGCCCCTTGCTTAAGCTAGCCCCTTGCTTGCTTGTTTGTTTTCTTTTAGTAGGCATATCTATGTGTGTGCGCAGGCAGTGTTGTAAATCTCTACCCATGAGTTGTTAGCATTGGTTCTCCATCATATTGTATCCATTTGATGTATTTCTTGTCTCATTGGATAGCTATTAGAGTCTATTTTATGTTCACAAATTCTCTGGAGCATTCTCTGAGTAATCTGGGAGCAACATTCATTTTAGTGAAGTTGTGTGATTGATATCTCTCTCTGTGTGTAGGCTCTGTTGGAAATATATTGCTCTCTTTTGTAAGGGCTGATTCTCCTTCTCTATTTATCCATTTGCTATGATTTTGGTGTCATTGGGTAGCTATTAGAGTGCTCTAAAGTTGACCCAATTTTGAGATTCATTCTCTGTATAATATATGAGAAAAGCTTGCTGGAGTGAAGTGAGGTCTCTGCTTGACTAGGAGTTGTGAGCATTCAATTAGCTCATGTTGTTGACATTGTTTCTCTTTGTGTAAGCATCCATTTGAAGTAAAATTTGTTTTTTTGGAAAGCTCTTGGTGTCTACTACAGGTCTACAAAAGTTCACTAGAGTTTTCTACATAAGCTCTAAGTAAGAGCACTTTTGGTGTGCAGAGGTCAAAGAAGGATACCTGTGGAGGTCATTCGCGCTTCGTCGTTGCTTAGGGGTTGAGATACTTCCCCCATCAAGATGCGCACAAAGAGCTAGATGAAAAGCAACGTAGAGATGGAGAGAGGCGCGCGTGGAGAAGGTTGTCTGCTGTCGTGTAGATACATCAACAGAGAGCATTAGTCGGTGGGATGGCAGCGTGCAGAAAATCGGGTGAGAGAGAAATGTGGACGATGACGAATCCCGAGAGAGAGAGAGAGAGAAAATCACCTGGTAGGTTGTACGTGGACACACCCATAGGGATATGCGGAGAGAGAGAGATACACTAAGTCGGTTTAAAGAGAGAGAAAGAAGGGATAATTCGTTAAATAAGTTGGCAGACCCTTCATCATTGGGTTGTTTGAAATGAATTAGGTAATATTATAAGGTAAAACCAACGTGATGATTTCTATGCAAACCTTAATTCAAATTCTTTTTGTCCATATCCTAAAGGTTTTATATATGAAACTTCTGTAAAGGGTGATTAATGATGGCCTTGCATATATACATTAGAATGGATTTGGCACATTCCCTTGTAACAACAATGTTATTGCCACCTAGGAGATGTAGAAGATGTGTTGTGAAACCATAAACAAAAATGCAATCTTAAGTGTTTAGCAAGTTTACCTAATGGCAATGAAGATACTACTTTGCAATGGATCAATTCAGAATAGACTTTCACAAGTAAAAAGAGTTAATAGTATTAATTATTTGGAAAGCATCTTTTCATTTCAGAGAGGGTTGTTTTCATGAATGTCTTGTTTTTCTTCAAAAAGAGTACTAATGATTTTGCCTAACCTCGTGGATCTTGCTTGTGGAACTTCCCTTCAGGTTCGAGTGGTTGATGATATTGGAGGATTATATGAAGTAAATAATTGCTGATTGAAGACCGAAGTAAAGAGTACAAACCCTCGTGGATCTTGCTTGTGGAACTTCCCTTCAGGTTCGAGCGGTTGATGATATTGGAGGATTATATGAAGTAAAGAATTGTTGATTGAAGACCGAAGTAAAGAGTACAAACCCTCGTGGATCTTCTTGGTGCATCTATTCTCCAGACCGAAGACCCAAAGTGAAGAAAAGATCCATCCGTGAAGACTGAAGCCGAAGATCCTGGGTGCCTTTTCACACTGTAGCGAGAGGCATATCATATCCAGCCGATCCGCACTGTAGCGGTGGCATTTATTTGTATTAACCTGTTTCGCACTGTAGCGGATTTTTGTATCGCGGACCCGCACTGTAGCGGGCCTCACTATATCATTCACTTTTATTGGTCAACCGTCGTTACTTTTTGATCGCATCATTGAGCTTCCTCTGCATCCTGTGAATTACGGCTGTATCCGATTGTCTCTTTCCCAACGCCTACGGTCTCACGCGTACGCGTTCACGTCTCAACCCTTTCGAGGAGCGGGACCCTACGTGGATCACACACACTCTAGAGAGAGTAGGCGAGGCGCCCAGCACGCAGACGCCGCTCGTCGGACAACAAGAACGGCGCACACCAGTAAGGGGCCTGATCCAACCCCAACGCCGGCTTCCTGTCCGACCTCCTTCTTCCCGACACCTGAACCCGACGTGAAGCGAGGTAGTTGCCCGATGATCCTCGACACGCCACCCACTCCTTGAGAAGACAGACAAGAACCTTGGCATCGAACAGAGATTTCCAGGTACCAGCATTTTCAAGTTCTTTGAATTATTGCATTGTTCCACGCACTTTAAAGAGAAAGACTGTTTTACTGCCTGACTTTGATCATCCACTTTTTTCATCAATTTTGATCATAAGTGTGCACTTTTCCATCGAGGCATAGATTAAGAATCTACTTCTCAGCTTAGATCGTATAAAAAAGAAACTAAGATGAACAAAATGATTGAGGAACAGTTTAGGACATATGAAGAGTGAATTAAGGAAATAGAATTTAACACAAATGAATCTATAAAATCAAAGTTTGTTATTGTTATGACCCTAATGCAAACTATAAATGCAATATCAGATACTATTCAGTTAATGGGCATAAGTATTAAAGACCTAAAAAATGAAATGGATTCTGAGATTTCTAAATTGAGAAATAAGGTTGACTTGTTGACAAACCAAGTTAATGACCTACAAGTATTAAAATGTGATAATGAGCATGAGATAAAAGTCCAAGGCATATCTGCACACAAACAGTCATTAGGTCTTAGAAGACCCACGCCTAGAGTGATACCTAGGAAATCAAGTCGGGTTGAGAAGAGACCTATACGTTGCTTTTGGTGCGATCAGTATGGACATATGTTTTGGGATTGTCTGGCATATGAAAGTGCATGCAAACATAAAGTAGTGAGGGAACATGAAGGTAAAATTTCTAAGTTTCAAGATGAATCCTCTTTGCATTTGAATGTAGGAAAAGATGGAATGAGACAATATTTTGAGGAGACTAAAACGAGATCAATGTCAATTCAAAAGATATGGAAACCAAAAACTCATAAAGATAATAGATTTGAGGAACAAAGGAGTATGACATCTATTGAGAGTCAAGAGAAACCAACTGAAGAAACAAAAAGTACACATATAAAAGTTGAAAAACAAAAAAATGAGCAGATATTAAAAGTGCAAATAGAAACTGATCATAAAAGAGAATCTAAAAGAGAAATTCAAGATAAATCAAAGAAAGATCATGATGTATATGTGTCATTTGATCCGAACCTTTTAACTAATGAGAATCTATTTTATCAAGACAAAGTTGCAAAATTACAATCCCAAATGAACTTTGATAAACAGATTGAACTAGAAAAGAGCAAAGAAGAAATTCAAGAAGATAGAAAATCTGATAAACAAGTTAATAAAGCCGAAAAAGAGTTACTTGATGATATTATTGTGCAAATTGAGGGGAATGTAAAGATGACTTCAAAGTCTTCTAAGACTTTGAAAAAGAACAAGAGAACTAAAAATCTAACTTTTGAAGACATATTTACAAATCTTGAATGATGATTGAAGAAGAGTTGTAATGAAACATATGAAAATGATCAAGAGCTGTTGAATGATATTGAATGTTGATGCATGATGATGATTATGATGACTGACAATGATAAAAGATGATGATTGATGATGATTGATGATTAGAATGATGATGATGGATGTTATTTGATGATTGATGAATGATGATGATTAATTGATGATGATGAAAGATGGAAGGATAATGATTGATGTTGAAAGTGATTAAAAATGATGATTAATGAATGATGATTGATATATGATGATGAATGATTAGTGATTAAGGATTATGATGGTTGATTATTAATGATTGATTATTGATGATTTATGATGAGGATGATTATTGATTATTGATGATAATAAAAATTGATAATTGATGATTGATGATGATGATTGATGATTGATACTGATTGATGAGAAGATGATGATGGTTTATGATGACTGAATGATAAATAATGATGGTTGATGATTATGATGATGATGATGATTCTGGAGGAAGCTGATGATACTGAGGCTGATGCTGATGAAGAATGATAGATCATGAAGTTAAAGAGAAGTTGGATCAATCAATGAAGAAGATGCGATAAAATGACCAGGTGAAATGGTTCCAATTTGAAATTTGTTTTCTTTTTGAAAGAGCATATGCATTACATTGATGTGTGCGATAAAGATATGTATGGATTTATGAAAATCATGTGGAATGAAGATAGCAAACATTTATTATGGATTTGCATGAAGCATGAATGACTAGAAATTATATGAATGGAATTAGTTAGCGGACTAGAGACTTTTGAGAGTGGAAGCTTGGGAATCTGATGGCATGCTTAGACCGAGTGCATGTATATGCTGATTGATTTGAAAGCTTAGTAAGTGGGACTCTTTGGGTCCTACTATTCATTTCTTACGAGATCTTACCTCCATATGGATCATGATTTATGAAAAACCTTCATACTCAAGCCAACTTATATGTGTGTGCATGTTGTTAGTGTGTTGCGATGGGCTAGTAGGCGGGTGGAACCACCTTGGTCGCGCGATCACAGCCACGAACCGTAGCTAGTTCCGTCATAGGCCTGACCTATCTGTTGTCATGCGCCTGCATGGGTCGGTAGGCGGGTGGAGTCACTCTGGCCAGGTGGTCAGAGCCATGAGCTGACGTCGATCTCATGCAGGGCTGATGTTGTGTATGTCGTGCACTATGTCCCGTCGGAAGACAGGTGGGGTAAACTTGGCCGGGCGGACAAGTCCATGAGTCGCACCCGATTTTGACATAGGCTGATTTGTGAAATAAAAATAAAAAGAATAAATGCTGAGCTGAGATGAAGAGAAAAATAGAAGAGTAGAAAAGCAAAGAGAAGAAGAAAAGAAAAGAGATATAATGGAGAGTTGGAGAGTAGGATATAAATAGTAGGAATCGAGGTATATTCTACAAACAGAGCTAGTAGAAACATAAGTATATGCTAGTACTTAGAATGAGTTGCTGGATCTGAACCAGTTGAATAAACAGAAGATCTAGAAAGCCAACGGTTTATTCATGTGATTACTTGTCAGATTGCAGACGCAGAAACATAGTATGATGTTTGCAAAGCTTGAATCTGCATAATTTTCTAAAAATTTATACTAATCTTTATAAAAATTGCATGAAATGCATGAGATCATGATTCAAGTTTTGAGAAGAAAAACATAACAAGTAAATAGAGTTTTCAAAAGAACCATGATACTCTTCTATTGAATCTTGCAGGTTGGCCCATCGGGACAATGTGCAGGTTTAGTGGGGGTGAATGTCGGGATGAAATCCCACAGGGAAGTGTGCCTGTTTTTTTTTTTTAAGTTCATTTATTTTATGAGTTTTGTGTGATATTTTGATTGAAAAGATGATATATTCTTTACATGTTTTGGCTGATTTATTTGATTTTGTGATGCGAAACTATGTGATTTTGTAAATAGTCCATGAAACTAAGTCTAGCCCCATGGAAACCCTAGGTTGGAATCTTAGTTTTGTCATTTACCATGATTCTTGCCCTTGGAATTTATTTAATTTGTGTATAAAGTGTGAAAGCAAACCTTAATTTAAGAAAAATAAAAAGAGAAAAAGAAAAAGTTTCAAAAATAGAAAGAAGAAAACTAAAAAAGTAAGAAGAGAATACCAAAAATAGAATTAAGAGATGGGATTTTTCCAAAATAGAAAATGGACATGCAAGGTGATCTGGAATTAGAAAGTCGAGTATGGAGGTTAGAAGTTTATAGAGGAAACTCCAAGGGGGGGATGGCGTATAAATAGGTGCCTAAACTCATTTGTTCTTCCTCGTGGATCTTGCTTGTGGAACTTCCCTTTAGGTATGCTCCTTGTTCATTCATGTTTTTCATGTTCTTTCTCACACGCTGCATCACCATGCCAAGAGAGGGAGAGGCTATGGAAGCCTTAGGCACATGAGAGAGAGAATGTCTCAACAAACCCTTTTCCATTCCTAGCTTCAGCAAGGTTAAGAAACATAGATTTTATCCATTCTGATTTGGTTTACCCTACGACATGAACATGTTGGTCTATTATTCATTAATAATAATGTATGTGCATGAGAGAGAAATTTGGACAGAGATAGGTTGACGTAGGACAATCTGAAAATGCTGTAGCAGATTGAAGACAGAGAGCCTCTGTAGTCGGCGGCCCAATCCATGGAGAGAGAGAGAAGTGCCTAGATAGATGGGCTCGTTGGTGGACACAACGGTGCTCACGAATTTCCGGAGGGAGATATGGGCTGACGCTATAGAGAGAGCTCCTTGCGCCCATGGACTGCAAGGAGAGAGCTTCGGGAGGATGAGAGAGAGAGAGAGTGAAACTGTCAACTAGCAAGTCCCGTGTGGACACCGAGAGAGAGAGAGAGAGAGAGAGAGAGAGTGAGGCTGGAGCACATAGCTGGAGGCTTGTGAGTCATGACTAGTGGCTGACGTTGTAGAGAGAGCTCCTTGCACTCGCGAACTGCCGAGAGAGAGCTTCGGGGGGAGAGAGAAAGAGAATCACGCATAAACGGGTGCAGGAGGATATGATGATGAGAGAAAGAGAGAGAGAGATCTGGGAACGCTGCTACAGCTCACGAAGATTTTGTGAAGGACTCGGGAACAGAGACAGATGTGCGCAAACAGCTGGATGAAAAGCAACGTAGAGATGGAGAGAGGCGCGCGTGGAGAAGGTTGTCTGATGTCGTGTAGATACATCAACAGAGAGCATTAGTCGGTGGGATGGGCGATCCTACTGGGGATGAAATCCCAAGACTCCATGTCGGGATGAAATCCCACAGGGAGTGTGCTTGTTTTTTTTTCAAAGTTGATTGATTTTATGAGTTTTGTGTGATGTTTCCACTGAGAAAATGGTAAAAATTATATATATTTTGACCGATTTGATTGATTGTGTGATGCAAACCCATGTTAGAGATGTATGTTGGACCTTTGTGTGTAAATAACTGACTGTAGACCCATAAAAATTTAGGTTTGACCCTTGAAATTGACTGAAAATGCGCGTTTATCCTAGAAAAACCGGACTAAAATCCTTGGAAGTACTTGGATTTTAGGTCCAAACTGTAAATAAATCCTTGGATTAATGTGTTTGACTTGATTGTGATCAACCCTAATTTGTCCGACTAAAATCCCTAACTTAGACCCTTGGAATTGGTATTTATCCTAGTCCAAACCCTTAGATTAATTAACCCTATATACAGTGTGAAACCAAAACGTTAATTTAGGAAAAATAAAAAAGAGAAAAATAAAAAAAATAGAAAAAAGTGATGTGATTTTCCAAAATTAGAAAATGAACATGCAAGGTGGTCTTGAATTAGAAAGTTGAGTAAGGAAGTTAGAAACTTCTAGAGAATAGTCCCAAGGAGAGAAGGGTAGGGGAGTGTATAAATAGAGGGCCAAGCCTCATTTGTCTTTCCTCGTGGATCTTCTTGGTGCATCTACTTTCCAGGTCTAGGTGGTTCCGATTGATCTTATTTGAAGTGAAGATAAGGTTTTGAAGTGCAAAGCAAAGAGCATACTCCTCGTGGATCTTCTTGGTGCATCTACTCTCCAGGTTTGAGCAGTTGATGATATTGGAGGATTATATGAAGTAAAGAACTAAAGATTGAAGCCTGAAGTGAAGAATTATACCTTGTGGATCTTCTTGGTGCATCTACTCTCCAGGTCTAGGTGGTTCCGATTGATCTTATTTGAAGTGAAGAGAAGGTTTTGAAGTGCAAAGCAAAGAGCATACTCCTCGTGGATCTTCTTGGTGCATCTACTCTCCAGGTCTAGGTGGTTCCGATTGATCTTATTTGAAGTGAAGAGAAGGTTTTGAAGTGCAAAGCAAAGAGCATACTCCTCGTGGATCTTCTTGGTGCATCTACTGTCCAGGTTCGAGCAGTTGATGATATTGGAGGATTATATGAAGTAAAGAACTAAAGATTGAAGCCTGAAGTGAAGAATTATACCTCGTGGATCTTCTTGGTGCATCTACTCTCCAGGTCTAGGTGGTTCCGATTGATCTTATTTGAAGTGAAGAGAAGGTTTTGACGTGCAAAGCAAAGAGCATACTCCTCGTGGATCTTCTTGGTGCATCTACTCTCTAGGTATTTGATTTTGCATGGACTATTGAAGTAAAGTGAAGTAAAACTATTGCCGAAGAAGACTTGAAGAGAAGCTTTGATTGAAGACCGAAGACCCAAAGTGAAGAAAAGTTCCATCCGTGAAGACTGAAGCCGAAGATCCTGGGCGCCTTTTCGCACTCTAGTGAGAGGCATATCATATCCAGTCGATCCGCACTGTAGCGGGGGCATTTATTTGTATTTACCTGTTCCGCACTGTAGTGGAGTTTTTTGTATCGCCGACCCGCACTGTAGTGGGCGTATTTGTATCATTCAGATTTATTGGTCGAGTATCGTTACTTTTTTATCGTATCATTGAGCTTCCCTTGCATCCCGTGTATTACTGCTATATTCGATTGTCTCTTTCCCGACACCTACGGTCTCATGCGTATGCACGCACGTCTCCTCACTTTCGAGGGGCAGGGGTCCTATGAGGATCGCACATACTCCAGAGAGTTTAGGCAAGGCGCCCAATGCGCAGACGCCGCTCGCAGGACAGCGGGAACGGCGCACACCAGAGAGGGTCTGATCCAACCCCAGCGTCGGCTTCCTGCCTGACCTTCTTCTTCCCGACACCGGGAAGACATGAGGATGGTATGAAGACCTTGAGCAAGTGAAGGCACAAGTGTGTGAGTGAGAAGCACACTAACATGCACACACATACACACACACACGCACACAAGGCAAGAACAGAGAGAGAGAGAGAGAGAGAGACAGAGAGAGAGAGACAATGGAATCACTTCTATTACAACAAAGTTCTCATACAAGTTGAGAACTACAAGAAGCCAACCTCAAAAATGAGCTCTCTAGCTCTATTTATAGTTTTTGACTAGCTTTGGCCCTGTCCTAAACCTAGTGTCCGGCCTAGTTAAAAATTAGGTTCCAGGGCTTATTTGGGGGCTCAAACAAGGTCTAAAAAATATGAAAATTCGTAGGCAATTACTTCTAAAGCTCCTCAAGCTCGAGGACTCCTTGGCTTGCACAAAATGAAGCTACAAAAAGGTGAAACGGTATTTACAATGGTTGTCAGTGATGAGAATCACTTTTATAGTAGTATAAAGATTGAAAAAATTTAATGGGTTGCCTCAGTGCTAGATCTGTGTGTATGCCTGAACTTGCTTCTTATCTTTGCTTGTGCTGAATTTCTTTGTGGATGGATTGTAGAGCCTATAGCCCATTTGAGTTGAATCATATCCAATAAACACAATCTTGGTTGTCCTTTCATCTAATTTTCTTCTGATTTGTGGAAGTACATGTACATATGTTAAAAAACAAAAAACTTTCAATGGCCTAGAATTGGTTTTCTACCATTGAAGGATTCATACGAAGTCATACCTTGAAGAGATACTAATGGAATTCTATTCACAAGATACACTACAATAGATATGGCTTCTGCCCAAAGATAATGTGGTAACTTCTTCTCTTCAAGCATATTGCTTGCTAATCCAACTAGGGTTTTGTTCCTCCTTTTTGCAATAGCATATAGTTGAGAAGAGTACCTAGTAGTGACTTCCCTTTTGATGCCTTTATCGTGTAAATACTCATCAAAGTATATGGAGAAGTATTCTCCCCCTCCATGAGATCTGTGTTTCTTTAATGCTCTACCTATATTCCACATGTGCTAGATACTTCTTGAAGCATTCACACACTTCACTCTTATTCTTGATAAAGTACAAAATTGTCCATCTACTATGATCATCAACAAAAGATACCTAATACCTTGAGCCTCCTAATGAAGGTTCTTGACTTGGTCCCCACACATCAATGTATACTAGATCCAAGAGATTATTGTGGATGTAGCCTTTGTGGTTGAAAGTTTTTCTTTGTGCCTTTCAAATTTGACAAGCATCACACGTGTTGATCATGTGTTGCTTTGAGATGTTTGGAAACCTTAGAACACTTTGATCCTTGCATATATCCTTCAAAGTCCTTTCATTCACATGAGCAAGTCCTTATTTGATCCTTTCTTCTTTCCTTTCTACTTGATTTTGCCTATGTTGTAGAAGAAAAAAATAAAGAGAAGTAAGACCCAAAAATTTTCAAATTTAGGAATAATTTTTCTTCTTCAAATTCCTATGATATTATGTCAAGAGCCATGTAAAAGCTCTAGAGGAGTCCTCTAGATGCATGATCCCTGAACCTTATAACAATATCCTTGTACAATAGTAGGGACTTAGTGAATTTCAATAATAGTGCCGATCTCTTCTGTGAAAGGACCATTCTTAGGGCACATTTATATAAGTCACTTGGTGACTCCTTGTAGACATTTTTGGCCATTGTGAGTAATCAAGTTGAAAATTTTGAATTTGTTTCTTCTTTCGAGCATATCTCATTCTCCAACATTTTGCATGTGTGTGTGTGTGGCTAGAGGTGTTGTTTACCCTTTGCCCATCTGTTTTCATTATTGTAGTATGTATGTGATGCTCAATGAGTATTGGAGTGAAGTTGGTGTTTCCTACCACTCAGTATTTTGCTCATAGCTCGCAATAGGTTTGTCAGATTAGGCTGAAACTACACCATTGGATGCGTCTCTTCGAGATCTTTGAAAAAATTCTCTTCACCATATTTGGATATCGGAGCTAAAACAAAAGGTTGAATTTGTGCTTAGTGATACAGTAAGTATCGCGACGTGCACTTTGAAGGAAACAAGTGACTTGAGAGGTTCATCCACGTACTTTTCACACATCATCATCTGATCCATTTCATCCATCATCATGAAAGCATATGTCCTCATACACTTGATATGTCTATGTTCACGGATTGACAAATTAAAGTGTGTGTGTCAATCAACCACTATACATACTTGTTGGTGATTGAGGTATAGTCTCAGTTATCATAAGTCCCTAGGACGTTTGGTCTTAGATACACATGCTTTTTGGCACCGTTGCCGAGGAATAGTACGATCAAGGTGTTTATGTAATGGTTGTAGCTATGGAGTGAACATTAGGAAAAAAGGTGAACCCTGGATGGGCCTTTTGGCTTAAGGAGTGATTAGTGATGGACCAATCAAGGAGGGTGGTGGCCACAATCTATACCCTATAAAATACTAGGCTGAAGGGGGAAGAGGGGACAAGATTCCTCTATGTTCAGGGTTGTCTTCTAGAGAGAGAAGAAATCTCGTAATCAGGCTGGGCACAAAAATTCAAAATTTTTAAAAAGTTGTAAAACTCATCATAATACCATTAAATGACCTCCATATCACTTTTCAGGGTCAAAAGTGCTATTTTTTACTTCTAATTCAAAATCCGTGCATGTTTTTGAGCTAAAAAAGTAACTTTTTTCAAAATAACTCAAAAAACTCTACTTTCCCTCTTCAAACTCCCATTTTCATACCCAAAACCCAAAAAGTCATATTTTTCACCTCTATTCCCTTCATACCATACAACAAAAGTGTTGTTTCTCCTCCTACCATTCTCCCAACTTTTGCAGCAATGACAACAACTCTTACTCCCATGGAAAGCTCCAGAGCTCGTAGGAGACCAAAAGACGAAGTTCATACAGTGACATGCCACAACATCAAAACAATGGAAGGAAGTTGGCTACCACAAGAGTTTTGCAAAGGTGCATGGGTGTACATGCAGCCATCTAGACTTGGTCCTCATCGTGTTCGAGATCGTGGAAATTTGGATCTTCATTGGAAAGGTAAGCTCTTAGGCTTCAAGCAGCAAGCACATGGTGGGATGGTTGCTATTGTACAACATGTCTTCACAGTTTCAACCATGAAGTTAGAAAACTCCAATAGAATTAGATATCCAATCCATTGTGAGTATTTCTATTTTTTCAATGCTTCATGGTGTTAAATGTCTTAATTAATCATCTCATATGTTTTTCATTGCTACAGTCATATTTCCTTCTAGTTTAGTGGAAGAGCAACCACTTCATAGTCTTACAAGAACTTTCAAAGCATTACATGCAGACATTGGGGCATTAGTGTTTCCAGATGTACCTCCTGCTAAACTTATTCGTGAAAGGATCTTCTTTTACACTCACAAGTACATTGTTCCTTCCACAGATGGTGAATATGGAAGGTTAGAGATTATCAAAGTTAATTCTCTTCTTAGTTTAGAGTGGCCAAAACCTGATTTTTAGTCCATATCATCTTTTAAGCGTAAGATGGTGATGGACATACATAACTCTTTGAAATTCACATGAGTGTCTAGATCAAATAGGTCTTCATTGGACTCTACCAATCCATTGCTTTGTTTTCATATTTCAAGGCATTCCTTTTGTAGAAACTCCTACAATGTTCCTATCTAAAGATATAACAAATAAAGTAGTAGAAGGATTGTTAGGGGAAAACTGGGGTTATGTAGAAGGATTGTCAAAAGGGGATAGATATCGTTGTAGAATTGGTGACACAGGTATAGGGTTTCGCTATTTAAGACATTGCACCTCTTTGTACATTAGATTTTATTATGATCATTGGATGTGTAAACTAGGAGAGTGGATACCTTTGCAAAGCTCAGAGGGATCTTTAGCTTCATTTGAAATTAATGTGAAGTTACCAAACAATGATATGGAGGTGGTTTTAGTTAATCAACATTGGAACTTGGCCAACTTGAGAGAGCACTTACTTATCATGGGATATGATGATCTTCATGATTTCAAATTTCGAATACGAGGGAACAAGGTAAGAGTTGTATTCCATATATACATACATACATACATACATATATATATATATATATATATATATATATATATATATATATATATATATATATATATATATATATATATATATATATATATTATTCTATCACTATTGTTCATGATTTGAAAATGTTTTACTCTTTTATGAATTGCCCACAGATTGGAAAGAGATTGGAAGACAAAATCATGGTTCTTGCAGATTGGAGCATGGATGGAACTGAAATTTCATTGTCATAGCTCTTTTTTGTAAAGATACTATGAAACCTATAAACAAACCTATTTTTGCAATGAAAAAATTTTCACATTTCCTTCAAGGATATTTTGGCCACATTCTACTTGTATCTGTACAAAAGAGCATTCTTATTGTTTATTTTCTTTGATGTGATCTCAAATGTCAAATTTTTCCTTTCCAAGACTCTTATGTTTTAATTTAAGGAAAAGTCACTTCTATGAGAAAGTGGGACCTATCACTTAAAAAATCTAGAAAAGTTATAAATAGGAGTCCTCTCTCCTCATTTCTCACTTTTGCAACTACATTGAGTGATAGAGCAGTCCGCATTTGCAAGCTATGGCTTCCACCTCTATACCTAAGAGCGCACGCCACAAGTTTCTAGAATTTTTGGAGGATTTAGATTATAAAGGTCAACGTGACCTATATGATCTTCTCTCCAAGGTTCCTGATCTCCATGGAACCGTGCAAATGAATGCCGATGCTTTGAAGGAGCTACTTCAATATATGCAAGTTCATATATTGCATTTCTCCATCGAAATACCACCATATGATGGAACCTGGGTTCCATGTGACCTTCTCACCTACATTCACAAAGTTGATGAGGCATTTCCAAAACGATTGAAACGGTTCCAGGTAATTGCAGAGGAAGCAGGGTACCTTCTTGATGAAATTGTGCCACTTATAAGGAGATTGAATAGGAAATGCAAGATGGGTACAAAATATCTTTCATTCATTGCTGCCACAATTTTCTTTGTGAATGAGGAACCAGAACCAATTCCTCATGAGATCCCTGATCTTCTTACAGGTGGTTTTGTCGATGATAAAAAGGAACCACCTCAAGAACCCTTGAATCTCCTATTAGAGAGAGAAGCTATTGAGAAAACTTATCCTCTTGGTGTGGATGATAAGTTGAAAGAAGTTCCTAAGCCATCCACCTCTTCGGAGCCAGAAGCAACTATTCCAGAGGTGGAGAATGAAACTTTTTCAGCGGTTCTTATCGAGGGACAAGAATATTTGTTTTTACATGATGTAGAGATGGCATTCGGGCTACGGCTGGATGAATGCCTAAGTTTGTTTTGTACTTTGTCAGAGTGTCCTTTGGATAGTACCTCCGACTTGTTGGAGAAAAAGTGTTTTCCATTTGGTGACTCAGTGGCCGACACAATAAAATGGTTTGCAATGACATACTTACAATTGAACATCAACATATCGCAGAAGAACAATTTAGTAATGCACAAGAAAGGATATTGGAATCAGAAGTTCCTGCCTCACCAGTAATCAAGCAGAGTGGGATGTCCCACTCCAGCATTAATTTACATCTTCAAGAGAGAGGAGAAGAAGAAGATAGAGTTCAAGATTTAAGTATCTTCAATTCATGTCACTCATTCTCACAAACACATGCAGCTACTAATCATAAAACTTTGTGTAGGAGGTGATTGAAGTCGACAAGTTTGCAGCAAGGAGTGGAGGTGATCGAGTGGCTCGTGGAGGTGGCTCATCCCTTGCAAACTACATTGGGAAACTTCCCAAAGAACATTTTGTAATTATCCATAAAGAGTTCAGTCCGTAGGGACACTTCATGACATGGTTTCTAAAGGCCTTGAGTAAATTGCTTTGCTTATCAACTATTACATAGGGGAGTAATTGTAGCTTTTTAGTTAAGAAATCCCTTGTAACTACAACCTTAGGTTCCAACTTCCGTGGAAAGGTCTTAGGTCAAATAGGTATATCTCTAGGTCTAGGAGTTAGAAATATTGATGAAATAGCAACCTCAATTTTGACTTACACCCTACCCATGGCTTTGGAGCGTCGAAATAGAGTCATTGAGAAACTCAAAGCCAATTGATGTAAACAATTGAATTAATATCAAATTTTCACTTTGCTTTATTTACAATTGTCTCAAGTCTTTCTTTTTTAGTATATTATCTAAAATTCTGTTGGACTTGCATGTGATGTATTGAGCATGACTTCTTTAGTCTCATTTAAGGTCTTGTAGGGCATTGGGAGGCCAAATAAAGCCCTACCACAAAAACGTGGGAGAAGGCCCTGCAAAACGTTTGCAGGGCCTTCTACTGCGTTTCTGTGGCAGCGCTTTATTTGGCCTCCCAATGCCCTACAAGACCTTAAATGAGAGTAAACCTACACTAAGTGGATATTTTCAAGAATGCAAATGGATATTTTCATGTATATATTTGTAAATTCATAGTGCAAGGTATAGGGAGGTCAATATTTTTCCATGTTCACTCCTCATGAACTAGTTTTACTCTTCATGATCCTTCATGTGAAAATAGTGCTTTTCTACAAAGAAATAAGCCCTGCCATAGAAACGCAAGAGAAGGCCCTGCAAAACGTTTGCAGGGCCTTCTCCTGCGTTTCTGTGGCAGGGCATGGTTTTAGCATTTAATCAATATACAATGATCAAAATGACAAGATAAGAAAACAATCACTGATATATGAGAGATTCTCACAAGAAAACACATGGAAATGTATAATGACTGCTCATGTTTCATTCTAAATAATGAGATTATAAAGAGAATAGAGGAGAAGTGCTCATGTTTCATTGAAAATGGCAATATTTACCAAAAATCTCTTGTCTGTAGAGATCAGTTACAAAAATTAGCTACAATCACCCCTAATTCTCCTAGCTAACTGTATGTCCTTCGGTTGTATAGTGACTCGCTTAGCATGGATGGCACACAGGTTGGAATCCTCGAGCATTGATATCAAATATGCTTCAACTGCCTCTTATAAAGCTTCTAAAGCTAGAGCTTGGATCCTTAACCCTGCACAATACCTTTGTAACTCTTCTTTAACCACCCTTGCAAAGGGTCTTCTAGGTATCAGAAGCTCAGCTATCTTTTGACAGTGCCTTATCTCTGCAAATGCCTTCGTATATCTTCTTCTTCGTTGTGGTGCTCTAGCTTGTGGTGGTGGTGGTGGTCTTCATTGGACATTTTCCTGTGGTCTTGGTTGGGGTGGTCTACGACGGGTTTGAAAGACTTTCTTCTTACGTTGCACGCGTCTTGAGCTTTCTCCTTGTTCAGGATGTTGTTGTTGGCTTTGCTTCCTCTCTTGATCATTTGGTATGGCGCCCTGATTTGCTGGTAGAGTCTTTCCCGCTACAATAACCCTATGATTTATAGATAATCCTTGGTTAACCCATGGTGGCAATGTTTGACTCTCCTCACTTGATTATGAACGTTGTTGAGACACATCCTCATGCGATTCATCAAAATCATCATCAGAAACTACCTGTCTGTGAGCACGCTCCTTCACCCTTGTCTTTGTTGGTCTCTTTGATGATGGAGGCTCATCATATGATGATGGAGGCTCATCATATGATGATGGTGGTGATTGGGATTGATTTATAGCCTCTTCCCTGGATTGCCGATGTTCCACTTATTCATGGAATTGTTCACTCCCAGAGGTATGACCACCACCTGTTTCGCGATGGGATGCAGAGCGCGAGGCACTACGTCGCCTTTTGTGGTGATTCATCCATGGTGGCTTCTGAGTGCCTTGCACATAGGTAGGAAAGTTAATGGGATCCTTCCTTGCATTGCTTTGTTCGTGCCATCCTCTATAGTGTTAGAATGTTGAAATGAGACAATGAGTCTCCTTTTATAATGTTTCACTTAAAAAGGTTTTGTTCATATCTGAATGGACAAAAAATAGTTAAAAAATTAAAAATTACCTTAAAAAATTGCAAACAAGAGATTAGTGTGTAGAAAACCTTATGAATTATTCAGAAAATGCCATGAATGTATTAAATGACTTCACTTCCATGATGAACCCTATCGTGTTCTTGTAGCCCGCCATTGAGCATGATGTAACGGTCCCAATGATGACTTCCATTTTTCACTAGCTAAGTTGTGTTGATTAATTCTTGCAAGTTTTGCAACTTTCGACTCCTTGGCTCGTTCCATTGCATATGTCCTTGAAAATGAAATACGATACCAATTAAACATCTCTTCCATATAGTTTGATTGCATTGCACCACCACCATGTCGTGTGTTCTTGAAGTAAACACCTCTAGCCTTGTAATGTGACTTCTCCATTCCTTGTGTACTAAAAATCTCCAATGAACCATATCGATGCATAAAAAATGCTCCATGTGCAAATAAAATATGCTGAAATGATATAAGTACATATAACACAATCTTATCAACAAGAAAATTGAAAAAATAAGAAAACTTACAATGTAATGTGTTATATTGCTCTCTCCCCAAGATAGGATGAAACACTTTGCAAACTCCATTAATGTATCTTGAAACAACTGACGTTCATTTTTTTTGGAGCTATGAAGACTCATTAAGCCTACCAACTTATCTAAGTATGAACAAGCCTTCTTTTGCCTATTACTAAGGTCAATTTGAGAATCATTATCAGTGGTGATCATGCACAAGTCTTTCCATAGCTCCCTGCATTCATTATTCTTAGGGCTCACATCTCTTTTGAAAAATTTTCTTGCCTTCTTCCGTGTCATTGACACTTGTTGCAAACTATTTTGCGATTCACCAGGTTTTTTGACAACTAGAGTTACATTAGCACCATGACAACCAATCGAATTAAGCAACTCTTTCAATTTTTTGATGGCTTGTACAGATTTATCAATTGGCTTCATGGAAAATGCATATTCTATGTGGAGCTTCAATAATCTATCAAATATTCTCATGAAAGCGTGCAATGTGCAAAAGTGAACATTAACTAATGGAAATGGAATAATGGGATTCCAATCTTTATCTAATGTGTCATAGTTAGGTATTTCTAACATTGGACACCTTAACAAAGGTCTATCCCATTCCGTGGAAGTAGGTGCATCTATGTATTCATCTAAGGTAGATAGTATTTTTTGTTGTCTCTTTGTTACTTTATAGCCTCGGGTAAAAAATGGACATGGATAACGAGTAGATGCACCTTGCTTGCAACCTAACATGCATTTGATAATTTTTAAATCCCCACCCAAGTGCCAGTCTATCTCAAAATCACCAAAGTTTTCTATGTGGAGCTTTGCACCAGGAATTTGAGAAACTATTACTTTAGTGATCCATGGGGCCCTACTAAAAATCCATGAAAGAACATCATTGGATTGTTTAGGTACTTCAATAGCACCTAACCACCATATTTCTTTCTCGGATTGAACACTATATGTAGAGTTAGAGCTAGAGTTACTACTTTCATCAGATATGGCATTTGTCATAGCTTCATTCATGAGTGTCAAACTCAATCTCTCCATTCGTCGTCCCTTTATGATCTGGCATTCATCTAACTTCAATATAAACTTTAATTTGGTATTACAATCTGCATAAATTACCAAAACTTTTATAACATCAAAATACAATGTATATCAAGGTAACAATAGTGGACATACCTGGTATAGTAGATTTGTAAAATCGAACCATTGCCTGTTGAAGCCTCTCCAAATCCACGAATATGTTGTTGTACTTTGTGTAAGGAAATCCATTTCCAGCTACGCTTTTCGACTCTGTTTTGGATGTAGATAAATGATAAATAGACATAGGCATAATATCCTCTATATATAAGTAGTTTCCAAGAATACTAGCTATATCTTCATTGGACATTGACTTCTTAAGCGATACCTTGTAAGGAGATGGAAACATATTCTGCAAAATACCTTGTCTTTGTAATGAATGCTTCAAAAGGTTGTACAATTCACTGTATCCTTTAGTATTAATTCCTGCTTCATCACATACCATCTGCACGTCTCTAGGAGTGATAATATCTTGTAACTTTTTTGTGAAATCTTTAATCACTTCTCGATAAGGTTTCCTATTTGTGACTCCAAAATACTAACCACCTGCTTGTTGGTCAAACAAGAATTTAATAACTCGAATTGATCCTCTATTGTTGATGAAGCACTAACATCTTCAACAGATGACCTACATAACAAGAATATATATATATATATATATATATATATATATATATATATATATATATATATATATATATATATATATATATATATATATATATATATATATATATATATATATATATATATATAAGTGTTCCAAAAAGAGAAACAAAAACAAGCCAAACCTTATCGCAAAAACTCATCGTTTGCGTGCTCCACCACTAATTGAAAGAGATTCAAAGGATATTAATGATCGTCTCCTATGTCGCATCCCAAGTGGAGTCTCTCTCAAGTGTTGGACATTATTTTTTAATTTCTCAATTGTTCTCTCCTTTTCTTCCATATGCTTTTCAAGATCTGCAAGCTTTTCTTGTAAAGATATGATTGTGCTTTCTAAAGTGACCAACCTTGTATGATTTAGTTGATATTGTTGAATCCAATACTTAGTAATGACAATTGAATGTGTAGATAATCGTTGACAATAACCTAAGAGCCCAACTTTACCGGCACCGATGAACTGAAGTAAAGTTGAGAGGTTATGGAATGTTGGATGGTAAGAAGACATTGGATCAGGAGGGTATAATGAACCATGAGTCCAAAGATCAATATTCTTTTCTCCAGCTTCACGACGCTCATTTTGAGAGTTCACATCCTTGTTGCATTGTGTATTTGGAGCAAACTCTCTGGGCACACGAACATGGATACTTGTTGATGTTGGGGCATGAGGACGTCCTAATGTGAGGTTTGTAATAGGTATCAACACCATCTTTTCCAACAATTAGACAATACTGAGAAAGAGACCAGAAATTTGTTTGGAAGAGATGCTAGAGCATGATTTTCTCAGGAAAATTTTGTTTTCTTGGATGTGGATGGTCACAGTGTGTTTTTCCACTGAGAATAGCCAAAAATGATGAAATTTTGAAAAAGTCATTTTTTGGGTGAAGAGTAGTTATGGATTTGATGATGTGGCACTCTTCTTTTGGAGGGATTTTAAAAATATTACTTTTTCAAAAGGAAAATTAAAAACTAAACTAAAAAAAGTCACTTCTGACATATATATTAAAAAATGAGCCCTTTCAAGTAAATAAACACTGAAATTGAGACTTTGAAAAAAAAATCATTTTTTTATTCCCATACATGCTCGAGTTTGATGATGTGGAAAGTAGATTCCCTTTCTCTCTCTAATAGAAGAGAGAGAGGAGCCTCGTAATACTTAAAAAAAGCCTACTCTAGCCTACTAAAAAGTGCCCTATTAAATGCACTTTGTCCCCTTAAACAACAACAGAATTAGGCTTAATCCCTAAAAATTAGGGATCCTTACAAGGCCCATGCAGGGTTCACCTTTTTTCCTAATGAGACATTATGTGCTAAGGAGTGATTCCAGCAAAGTGGCAAGTCACAAAAATTTTGCACTCGTTACTTCACACACTTGTGGTGTGTGTAATGAGTTTGTAGGGTTAAGAGTGAGGGAGTCAGAGAGAGAGTTAGGGTTTAGGAATAGAAGGAAGTGGTAGGAGTAGAGTAGGAAGATCATCCCAAGGAAATTCAAAATTTTTGCTCATTTTAATTTCAGGCCTTGGTCACCCCAAGGACCTAAAATACAAAATTACTTCAGCTTCCAAGTTACTTGTTTTGACACAAGTATCATGGAGAGGATCATTTGATATCATGGAGCTTGTATCACAGAGAGCACAAGGTATTGCAAGCTTTTGGTAGCAAGCACTTGAGGGTCTACTTCTAAAGGTGAGAACTTCATTATGAAACCCTCAAGAAACTAAGTGAGCACCCACAAAATGTGAGATGACATTGCCAGTTGTATCGTGGGGATGGAGGGTTTGAGTGCAACTTTTTGACCACAGGCACATGAGGGAGACTAGGAACACCTAAAGAGCACAATACATTGAACAAATTTTGAATTTAGACCTTCCTAAGACCAAGTATCGTGATCAGTTGAGCTCAAGTATCAAGACATCTGAATTCTCATGTGTCGCAATACTTGGCAAGTATCATGTATCTTCAATAACTCAAAGCCTCGTGTATCACAATACTTTACAAGTATCGTGTATCGTCGCATTGAGTATTATGAGTGCCCATGTATTGTGTATTGTCAATACTCATGAAGTATCATGTATTGCTTAATCTCGTATCATGTATCATCAAGAGAAAAGTATTGTATCGTGGGAAAGCTAGTATCATGTGTCATTAGGCAAATAAGTATCGTATCATGGGAGGAAGTATCGTGTATCGTTTCAATCTAGTATCGTGTATTGCCGATATTGGTGAAGTATCATGTATTGTATCTTTCTTGAATATTGTGTATCGTGAGAATACAAGTATCGTATTGTGGGCTAGAATATCATGTATCATGTTGCATGAGTATCATGTATCATCTAACTTGTCATATCGTGTATCGTAGACTTTGTGTATCATGAGGAATCATGTATCGTATCATGGGCTAATTGGTATCATGTATTGCTTGATTCCACTATTGTGTATCATCAAATCTGAACTATCTGGTATTGTGGAATAGCATGGTCGAAGAGCTTGGAAAAGGAAAATTGGGAATTCTAAGTGCTAAAACTTTACCAAAGGACAATCATTAGGGATAAAGAGGACCTAAGAACTCAACAGTGAATGAACCTAAGATCCAAACAAGTCAACAAGAAGTGCATCGACATCTTCCAAATCTTGGCATTGGACCAAGAAGGTAGTTCATGATAGGTGGACATTGAGGGGGTGTGTTAGATATACTCAATACTTCACCCGCATGAGATTACAAATGATGCATGGTACTCTAAGTTGTATGGCCCCTATTATGAGGAGAAGCCATTATGAGAGTCCGAATGTTTGTGATGAGGTCTACATGAGACCAACAAAAGTTCTAGATGATCTATGTGATTCTAGTCGAAAGGCTAGCCAGGGCAAATACTTTAGTCATACTGGAATTCTTGAGGTATGACAGTTTGGTAGTCTACCAATCCGAAATTACAATGATGTGTCTGAAGTCCCGAAAGAAGTTCAAAGGTATGATAGTTTGGTAGTTGATCTATCCGGAATTACAATGGCCAATGCGATAGTCAACCTATCTGAAATTACGGTGACCAGTGCAATAGTCAACCTATCTGGAATTACGATGATTAGTGTGATAGTCAACATGTCTAGAACATTGGTGGCCAGTTCAATAGTCAACCTGTCCGAAGCTTTGCTGACCAATTTGGTAGTTCAGATTTGTTTGATGTTTAGTCTGGTGGTTTTACTTAGTATGGTAACTACATAATTTGGGATGTTTCAAAATTACAGATGATCTTGACGGTTATGCCTAAAACATAGCATCA
Source organism: Ceratopteris richardii (assembly GCA_020310875.1). Classification (NCBI taxonomy): domain Eukaryota; kingdom Viridiplantae; phylum Streptophyta; class Polypodiopsida; order Polypodiales; family Pteridaceae; genus Ceratopteris; species Ceratopteris richardii. The sequence goes on from CM035440.1 coordinate 665,848, forward strand.
AGTGATCCCGGAGATCATGCCTAAATTAGTGGTTCAAGGAGGTTGCAAATCGGTTAGCTTCAATTGGAGAGTTGATTGAAGATGAAGCCATTATGAGGCAAATTTTGAAGGCCATAAGGAATGATAGGCAATGATAATCATTCACAACTTGCTATGACCTCGTCATGGATGTGCAAACACTTGAATTGAATACATTTCTTGGAACTTTTCAATCAAAAGGCCAACAACAATATTAAAGAAGGTAACTACTTCCAAGGTAAATCTACGACTAAACTTTATACATATAAGAAGGACAAGAAGCACAAAGGAAAGAAGAAGGAGGATGATGTTGAAGAAGTTTCCCAAGCCAACGCAAATGCAAATGGAAGGGAAAGAAGAAAGGAGCAAAGCAAGACAATTCTAAAGGACAAGAAGCTTAGCCTTGTGGCCATGTGTAACAAGTCCAATCACACAACTCAAAACTATTGGTTTAATGGAAGAACACAAAAAGGAGGAGGTAGAGGAGGGTCTGGCAATACAAGAGGTAGAGGTGGACAAAAATACAACAACAACAAAAATAATACCAAAAGAGACAACTACTCATAGGATCAATCACATGAAGATTCATTGCTTCTAATGAAGCTAAGACAAAAAGAAGGTAAAGAGGATGAGAATTTTTTTTACATAGATTCTGGTTTCTCAAACCATGTTGTAGACAATGTTTCTCTCCTATTAGAATTGGAGAAACCTAAGCAAAAACATGAAGTATATATAGGGGATGATACCATGCACAATGTGGAAGGATTGGCAATGACAAAGCATCCAATGGAAAAAAAAACATGCTGAGTAAGGTTATCTATGTACCAACTATCACCAAAACCTAGTAAGTGTAGGCAAAATGGTAGCAAAAGTCTTGCAGGCTAGGTTCACTCAACATGGAGCTACTCTGGAAAATCCATGTCGTGGCTTCAAGAAGATAACCATAGGTGAGAAGCATGGTAGGATCTTCACATTTCAAGTGGGAAAAATGGGATTGTATCTCTATATAACTTTGGGTCCCAAAACCTAAGTGAGTTAGAGGTATGGCATAAGGGGCTTGCTCATGTGAATGAAAGAAAACTTAAGGATATATGTAGGAATCACATTGTTCTAGGGATTACAAACATCTTAAAGCAACATATGATTAACAAATGTGATGCTTGTCAGATTGGGAAATCACAAAGGCAGCCTCACCATAGCAAATGGTACATCCACAACAGTCTTTTGGACTTAGCACACATAGATGTGTGGCGACCAAGTCAAGAACCATCATTAGCAAGCTAAAGGTATTATTTATCTTTTTCTGATGATCAAAGTAGGTGAAAAATCTTAACCTTTATAAAAAACAAAGGTGAAGTGTTTGATTGTTTCAAAAGGTAGTTAGCCCATGTAAAAAACTACACAAGAAAATCATTGAAGAGTCCTAGATCTAATGGAGGGGGAGGATATTTCTCAAAAGATTTTGATGATTATTTATAGGATAAAGGTATCAAGAGAGAGTTCTCTACTAGATATCCTCCTCAACATAATGTTGTTTCTAAGAGAATGAACAAAACCCTTGTTGGAACAGCTAGGACAATCTTGAAGAAAAGAAGCTACCACATTATCTATGGGCAGAAGTGTTGAAAGTTTTTCAAGCTCAAGAGTGTGGGAACATGCCCCAAATTGAACCTTCCACATCATCCACAATCAAAGGAGGCTGATTTCCACGAGTTGGAGGCATCCAATTATGCCCATAATGGAAAGAAGCTGATTAGAGAAGATTTAGCTCACCTCTTGATGTGATTGGACCTCACTTTTGACATGTATATGCTTTTGATTGGTTAAAGAGGTTAGTATGTGGCCTTTAAAACCTCTAATAAGTTGTATTATGACTTAGAGTCGTGGAAATACGTGCCCAAGCTGCCCCCTTGCTTAAGCACACCCCCTAATAGCTGTTCTCTGCATATTTTTCAGAAATTTCACTTTTACACACTCTATCTATCTAGATGTTTTTGGCAGACCCCCGGTCTTGTAATTGTTGTTTCTCCTTCATCCAGAATCCATTTGCAATGATTTTTGTCTTCTTGGAAAGCTTATAAGTTCTAATTTGTCTGGAATAAGTCTCAGGTTCAGTGCCTACACATGTGCAGAGAAATGTCCAGAATAGTGTCTGTCTAGTTAGCTCATACTCTGTGAAGAGATCAAGTTATCTGTTTTGTTGGAGTTGGTTGAGGCATCATCCAGTATCCAAATGGAGTGATTTTACTCTCATTTGAAATCTCGTAAAGTCTAGTTTATGCCTACAAAATTTTATTTTCAATCTCTGCATATACTCAGAGAAACTCAGAAAATACAGAGCCTATGTCTGAAAACTTTTAGGATCCTAGGAGGGTTCATTTGCTTTTGTTGTGCACATAGGAGTGTTTATCCTCCAACAATGGTATCAGAGCCATAAGTGGAGTATCAAAGAGAGAAGAAGGAGCTACTGAAGTGAAGTAAAGACTTCATCAAAGTTTGAAGGAAGGAAGCAAAGAACGGGCACGTCAACAACAAGGGGAAGCAAATACATCATCAAATCAAAGATGAAGCTTCATCAAGAGGAGTAGCTCTATTTTTTGAGGTAAAAGCCATCCTTTTCAACTTCATTGCATCAAGGGGGAGGTTGAAAAGAGTTAGGAGGCACCATGTCTGACCTCAATGCTCAGATTGAGAAGCTCGAAAAAGGAAACTACCAATCGTGGCGATTTAGAATTAGCAATTTTTTGATGGGGAAAGGTTGTGGGGACTTGTGAGTGGTGGAGAGCCAAAACCCTACATAGATGAGGTAAATCCAACCAATGACCAGAGAAGAGCAGTAAGAGAGTGGGATGAAAGGGACAAAAGGGTTATTTACATTTTATCTCAGCATATTAGCAACTCTATAGTAGGGCATATTCAAGATTTGGATACATCGAAGAAGGTGTGGGAGTGCTTGGAGAGATTGTATTCAACCTCCACAAAAGCTAGAAAAATTCAGCTCAAGAATGAGCTAAATAATCTTAGGAAAAGCCCCTCTCAAGGTGCTAATGATTACATATTAAAGGTTAAAGAGCTTGCAGATGCACTAGGGTCAATCGGTTGTGCCCTAGATGATGACGATCTTGTCGCCCACACCCTAAATGGACTTAGGGATGATGAAAAATGGAGGGCTTTCACAACTTCAGTGTATGTAAGGGACTCTCTTCCTGATTTTGATCAACTAATCACTCTCATGGTGACAGAGGAGATGAACCTTGGTGGTCATAATGCCAAGGATAGCCAAGGGCAATTGTTGTATGCAGGTAGAGGAAGAGGAAGACACAACCGAGGTGCTTCAAGAGGAAGAGGAAGATATCAAAGCAACCAAGGAGGTCAAGGACAACAAGAAAATGCAGGTCAAAGAGGTGGAAGAGCCACAAATAGAGGAAGAGGTGGAAGATTTGGTGGAAGAGGACAAGCCACTTCAAATGGATGCTTTGTATGCGGTAAGCCCGGTCATTTTGCAAATGAATGCTATCATAGAGCTCAAAGACAAGGGAATCAAAGCAACAACAACAATTATAGAGGGCAAGGTAATTATGCAAACACATCATCCAGCCAAGGGAATGATTATTTACTTGCCATGAGGTATGGTGAAGATACAACTCAAGCTAGTGAAGATGTATGGTATGTAGACAGTGGATGTAGCAATCATATGTCATGTCGAAAGGATCTTTTTAGTAATTTGTAGGTCCCAAAGCATCAAGGGCATGTGGAAACAGGTGATAACTCAGAGCATACCATTCAACATGTGGGAGATATCAGTTTGGAAGGAAATCAAAGAGCAAGGTGCTTATCAGAGGTATTACATGTCCCTACTATTACCAAAAACTTGATTTCGGTAGGCAAAATGGTAGAAAAAGGCTATCAAGTTAGGTTCAATGAAAGAGGATGTTTTGTTGAGGATCCAAGGGCAGGTTTCAAGCTCATAACAAAAGGAAAAAAGCAAGGGAGAATGTTCACAATGGACATAAATCAGCCACACCATTCAATGTATGTCACATATGGAGATAAGAGGTAGCAGATTTGGATCTATGGCATAAATGAATAAGTCACATCAACCTACAAAAGCTCAAGGACATGCAAAGGAGGAGCTTGGTAAGAGGCCTACCAAATTTTACATCTAAAATGTTGCATGAAATTTGTGTAGCTTGCCAACAAGGAAAACAATCAAGGCTGCCCTTCAAGAAGAGTACCTATGTAAGTGCAAATGTTTTAGACCTCATTCACACGGATGTTTGGGGTCCAACAAGAGAAGCATCCCTTGCTGGAAATAGGTATTTTGTAACCTTCATTGATGACTTTTCAAGGAAAGTGTGGTTGTATTGCATTAGAAACAAATTAGATGTGTTCCACTACTTCAAGAAATTCAAAGCACAGGTGGAGAAGGAATCTGGCAAGTTTATCAAAACTTTGAGATCCGATGGAGGGGGAGAGTATTTCTCCCATGAATTTTCTGAATTTTTGCAGGTCAATGGCATCAAAAGACAATTTACATGCAGGTATACCCCTCAACAAAATGGGGTAGCAGAGAGAAAGAACAGACACATAGCAGAGGTAGCAAGGTGTATGCTCAACGAAATGAATATGCCGCATTGTTATTGGGGAGAGGCTACATATACAGCCACATACATCATGAATAGATGTCCTACATCAGGTATACATCATCTAACCCCTGAGGAAGCATGGAGTGGAAGAAAACCTTGCATTTCACATCTTAGAATCTTTGGTTGTATATGCTATGTACATGTACCTCAAGAGTTGAGGTCAAAGTTAGATGCCAAATCTGAAAGGTGTATTTTATTAGGATATTCCATGGAACAAAAGGGGTATAAATGCTATAATCCCATCATCAAGGAGCTGAAGGTAAGTAGGGATGTTTTCTTTGATGAGTTGAAGCCTTGGGATGCATGCACAAGTCCATTGCAGGTTGAAGACATAAGTGAGACAGATTTGAAGAATGATGATAGAGTTCAAGAAAGCATGAATTTAAGTGGTCCAAGCAACTCATGCAACACAAGGAGACCCTCACCATGGAGTGGAAGGCTTAGGGAAAGAGAGACCAGCTCTGAAGAAAGCAAAGTCAAAGGCAAAGAGAAGATTTTAGTTGAAGAAGGAAGCTATGTGGATGAGAGCATGTTGGAAGATGAAGAGATAGAAGAAATTCAAACTCCAGGAGTGGCAAAACAAAGAAAGAAGATGGCAACCACACCAAAAGGAAGTGAAAGAAGGTCTTCAAGAGTAAGATATCTAGTACAAAGGTTAACATATGATAATCTCATTGCAAAGCATTATGCATACATGACTCAGGTAATCAAGGACAAAGAACCAACTAGTTATGAAGAAGCTAAGGATTGCAAGGAATGCCAAGAGGCAATGAAGGAAGAGCTCAAAGCACTTGATGAGAACCATACTTGGAGCTTGGTACCAGCTCAAGAAGGCATGAAGGTGATAGGTAATAAGTGGGTTTACAAAATTAAAAGAAATTCAGATGGTTCCATTGCTAGGTACAAAGCAAGGTTGGTGGCGAAAGGCTTCTCCCAAAGCTACGGGATAGATTATGATAAAACTTTTAGCCCCGTAGCCAAGATGCCAACAATTAGGACTTTGATTGCAGTGGCCACATCAAGGAACTGGAGCTTATATCAGTTGGATGTGAAGAATGCCTTCCTCAATGGAGAGCTTGAAGAAGTAGTCTACATGAGCCAACCTCAAGGATTTGCTAGTATGAGGTACCCAAATCATGTTTGCAAGCTAAGGAAAGCACTATATGGACTAAAGCAAGCCCCAAGGGCCTGGAATCAGAGGTTAGTGGATTATTTATCAAGTTGTGGATACAAAGAAAGTGTTGCAGATCCATCACTTTACATGAAGAAGCAAGGAGACAAGACGGTATACATATGCATCTATGTGGACGATTTGATCATCACAGGAAGTGATATTGCAAGTATTAAAGATATCAAATCAAAGCTAGGAAAGGAGTTCAAGATATCTGATCTTGGAACACTAAAATACTTCTTGGGAATAGAGGTAATCTATGCACACAATGGCATCTTCTTGATTCAAAGAAAATACTTGTTGGATGTGCTATACAGGTTTGGTATGAGTGGTTGTAAGCCACTTTCTCAGCCCATGGAGCCCAATACAAAGTTGGTTGAGGGTCAAGGAGAGGCTATACAAGATATTACACTGTATAGAAGCATAATTGGTTCATTAATTTATGCTACATTCACTAGACCTGATCTTGCATATGTAGTAGGTGTTCTCTCTCAATTTTTGCATGCACCTACTCATGATCATCTTATGGCGGCAAGAAAGGTGCTTCGTTACATCAAGCACACCATCAACCAAGGTCTATTTTACTCATATGATGCTGATCTAAGTGTCAAAGGATATAGTGATGCTGATTGGGCAAGTAGCAAGGATGATCGAAGGAGTACATCGGGTTATGTTTTCATGATAGGTACAAAAGTGATCTCTTGGAGCTCTAAGAAGCAACCCACTGTTGCTCTTTCATCCACAGAGGCTGAGTACAGAGGTTTAGCATTGGCTACATGTGAGCTATTATGGCTTAAGAAGCTACTTAAGGACTTGGAAGTAGAAGTGGAGGAGTTTCCTCTTTATGGAGACAACATTTCAAGCATCTATCTAGCTAACAATCCCATGTTTCATGCAAGGAGCAAGCACATAGAGGTTCATTACCACTTCGTTAGAGAAAAGGTGATGGCAAAAGAGCTAGATATAAGGTATGTGAACACTAAAATGCAGGTTGCAGACATGATGACAAAGTTTCTTGAAGGTACAAAGCTTGGAGGATTCAAGGAAGCTATCAACATAAGAGACATAGGCTGAAGCAACGAAAGGAAAAGACTTGAGCTTGAGGGGGAGTGTTGAAAGTTTTTCAAGCTCAAGAGTGTGGGAACATGCCCCAAATTGAACCTTCCACATCATAATCAAAGGAGGATGATTTCCACGAGTTGGAGGCATCCAATTATGCCCATAATGGAAAGAAGTTGATTAGAGAAGATTTAGCTCACCTCTTGATGTGATTGGACCTCACTTTTGACATGTATATGCTTTTGATTGGTTAAAGAGGTTAGTATGTGGTCTTTAAAACCTCTAATGAGTTGTATTATGACTTAGAGTCGTGGAAATATGTGCCCAAGCTGCCCCCTTGCTTAAGCACACCCCCTACTAGCTGTTCTCTGCATATTTTGCAGAAATTTCACTTTTACACACTCTATCTATCTAGATGTTTTTGGTAGACCCCCCGGTCTTGTAATTGTTGTTTCTCCTTCATCCGGAATCCATTTACAATGATTTTTGTCTTGTTGGAAAGCTTATAAGTTCTACTTTGTGTGGCATAAGTCTCCGGTTTAGTGCCTACACAGGTGCAGAGAAATGTCCAGAATAGTATCTGTCTAGTTAGCTCATACTCTGTGAAGAGATCAAGTTATCTGTTTTGTTGCAGCTGGTTGAGGCATCATCCAGTATCCAAATGGAGTGATTTTACTCTCATTTAAAAGCTCTTAAAGTCTAGTTTATGCCTGCAAAATTTTAGTTTCAATCTCTGCATATACTTAGAGAAACTCAGAAAATACAGAGCCTATGTCTGAAAAATTTCAGGATCCTAGGAGGGTTCATTTGCTTTTGTTGTGCACATAGGAGTGTTTATCCTCCAACAAGAAGCAATATCTAATGTACTATATCATGTCAATACATTACCATCCAAATCATTTCAAGGTATGACTCCCTATGAATCTTGGAATGGAAAGAAGCCACGTCTAGGTCATTGCAAAGTCTTTGGTTGTTTAGCATATGTCCATATTGTTGGAGTTCAAGGTCTATGGAAGCATGCAAACAATACAAGGAAGAGGAAGATCTTGGAGCACAACACACAATACTGAATGTATTACCAAGAGAATGTACAAAGATAAGTAGCCCATTAGGGTAATTGGCATGTATACAAGCCAAGGAAAAAAACCTCCTAAAAAGGGAAAAAGTACCCCAACGGTAGTGTGTTCACCCTAGGCAAAGTGTTTGTGAAAGGTATTCAATGTTCTCCTATGTGGGTGCATATGCCAATCTGATCTCTATGGCAGAGAACCTCTCTATGACATAATGATAGTGCACCTCAATGTGCTTAGTGCGAGCATGGAACATAGGGTTCCTTGCAACTACCAATGCACTCTAATAGTCAATGAAGATGGTGGTGGTAAAAGACTGACCAACACCCAAATCATCCATAAGGCATCTGAGCCACACACACTCAACAGTCACTATGAAAGTTGCCGTATACTCAGCCTCACAATTGGAAGTGGCCATAGTAGGTTGCTTTTTGCTCAACCAAGATATACATGAGCTACCAAGCATGAAGCAAAAGCCACTAGTGGACACACGAGTGTCATAGCAACTAGCCCAATGAGAGTTAGAAAAAGCATGTAAATCTATCAATAGTGATCCCCCCTTGGGAAAAAACAATCCAAGTAGCCGAGTACCACTCAAGTAGTGAAAGATGCACTTAACTAGATGCCAATGCTTGATGCCTAGGCAATGTATAAACTTGCTCATATGTGAGATAGCAAATTGAATATCTGGCTGAGTAATGCATGAGTAAATCAAGCATCTAACAACCTCCTGATAAAGGAAAACATCAAATGCATCTCGAGCATCATGAAGACTCAACCATAAACCTATCTTCATAGAAGTGGCAATGGGTTTACAGTCTTCAAGGCCAAAATGCTACAATAATGTGTCAATATATTTTATTTGACAAAAAACTATTATGTCATCAACTTGCATAAACTGAATGCCCAAATAATGATGCAAATGCCCCAAATCTAACATCTTAAATGAGGCATGCAAATCAGTCTTGAAATCATCAATATGCTTCTCATGAGGACCAGTGAGCAGCGTGTCATCAACATACACAACAATGATCAGAAGCACATCATTTGCATGCTTAACACATAAGGTGCTCTCAGTTGGTCTGTTCTCAAAACCATGTGCAATCAAGTAGGCATGTATATTTTCATACCAAACATGTGGTGCTTCCTTCAAACCATATAATGCCTTTTTCAACCTGCACACTTGGTTTTCATGCCCTTTTTGCACAAAGCCATGAGGTTGAAAAACATACATTTCTTCATGAAAATCACCATCCAAAAATGCAGTTTTAATGTCCAACTGATGTACATTCCAACCATCATGAGCTACAAGTGCACATATCTAATAGTCATTCGACATGTAGGAGCAAAGGTCTTATCAAAATCAATGCCTCTTTCTTGAGCATAACCCTTTGTAACAAGCCTAGCCTTATACCTGTCAACTATCCCATCAGGCTTATGCTTTAGCTTGTATACCCACTAAGTGCCAATGGCCTTCTTCTAAGGAGGTAAGTCACATAAAGACCAAGTACCATTTTTCGTAATAGCACCATATTTTGATTGTATAGCAGCCATCCAATTTTCAGAATTTTGTGCTTCATCAAATGAAACAAGCTCATTCTCATCGTAGACACTAGAGGCAGTCATAGCATAGCAATCTCATGCAAGAGAAGCACTATGAGAGCTTGAATGAGTATGATATGACATAGGTGCATCTAATTTGCTATCTCACAAAGTCTTCACTAGCCATTTAGGCATACTTTTTGTCTCCTCTATATCAGTTCTCTCATCAATAAGTGCATCATGTAAATTTGCATCAGAAATCGAATGATTTACATCATCACATGAAACCTGTAAAGGTTGCAAAGTTGCCTCATTAGGAACACTAGACTATCCACCTGGAAAAAGAGGCAACAAAGTATCATACATATCTTTGGAGCTAAGTGATGTCTCCCTAGTACATGAAAGTAATGGCTTAAAAGCATCTTCCACAACACCAACATCACGGCTAACCAAAATGCATTTAGTCTATGGATGATGCAAATGATAGCCTTTGCTTTCAAAACTGTACGCAACAAAAATATATTTCACTACGTTATCATCCAATTTCCTATGTTATTGTTCACACACTAATGTATATGCCAAACAACCAAAAACATGTAGGTGAGCAACAAATGGCTTGCAGCCATACCAAGACTCATATGGATTGATACACTACAATGCTTTAGTGGGACACGTGTTAAGTATATATGTTGCATACATAATAGCCTCAAGCCAGAAACTATGTGGTAAAGTCTGATTCTTAATCATACACCTCACCATCTCCATGAGTGAATTGCTCTTCCGTTCAACAACTACATTCTATTGAGGTGCATACAGCACTGCACACTGATGTTTTATCCCACGTTTAGCGAGAAATGCATTAAAATCAGAAGACATATATCCCCCCCCTGATCAGAACGTAGGGTGCCCATTTTACATGCGAACATATTTTCAGCCAAAACCAAGAATTCTTTGAAGCACATAAACACTTTGGACTTTGCTTTCAATGGATATACCCATGCATGCATAGAAAAATCATCAATGAAATTCACAAAGAAAAGATAGTTTCCAAAAGAGGGTGTATGATAGGACCACATACATCACTGTGAACAAGCTGCAATTTTTGAGTAGCTCAAACTAAACCATCTTTTAGGAATGAGGAATGCTACATTTTGCCCAAAATACAGCCTTAACAAACATATTTACCAGGTGCCTCAAGTTTGGGCAGAGAGGACACCATTTTAGATTTCTACAGGCGTAGTAAACTAGCAAAATTTAGATGACCAAAGCATGCATGCCAAAGCTTTGCATCTAACAAAGCCTAAGAATCATGTACTACACATGCTGAATCATTCATAGATTTTTCATAGTCTATGAGCTTATACAGCTCATGACATAAAATGTTGGAAGCAATAATGACATTGCCATTTGACATATCATGACATATACATTTGTCATCAATAAATTTCATAATCAAGACAATCTTGGCTAAAGTTGAAATTGATAACAGATTCTTCTTGATCCCTAGCACCAATAAAGCATCAAACAATGTAAAAGAACTACAATCAGCAGTAGTCAGAATGATCTTACCAACTACCATGATAGGATAAGAGGAGTTGTTAGCACATGTGACAATATTCTCTATAGGGTCAGGCTCGAGTGAAGTGAAGAAACTATGTTGCAAGGTAATATGTTTGGTTGCCCCACTATCAAAGTACCAAACATCTGAGTCTATGCAAACAGTGGTAAATGCCCATTCTTCATTTTGCATAAGATTAGTAGACCCCATTTTGGGTGTAAAGGCCTCAACAACAACCATTCCAGCCTGTTTTTTCCTTGCCTCTTTAGCAACCAGTTTTGGATAACTCTTTATGACATGATCATTTCCTTTACAGTATTTGTTGGCCTTTGGATCCTGCAAATGCTTGAATGCAGAGATTAGTACAGAAACAAAATCTCACAAAAGTACTCAAAAAATAGAAAGAGACTAGAGACTAGAGACTTGACACATCTCCCCCCACATACTCTGATGGAAAGCATGTGTATTTCTAGGTATTTCTTATTACATCCTGAATAGAAGATACATGAGGGTAGTGCTTCGAAAAGCGTGCTTTTGCTTTATTTACAAAATCCTAATTTTCTATTTTTGCTTTATTTACAAAATCATGATTTTCTATTTTTAAAGCTTTCTAAACTGATCTATTATTTGTACAAAAGTAACTAAAAATACTATCATCTAAAAATAACTTTCTTCTAAATATTCTTCTAAATATCTCCAAAAATACTTGAATAAGCCCATGTGTGCTCATATACTCATGAACCTTCACTTGCAAAATCAAAACACAAAACACATTAATAACCCTCAAAACATTAAAATACATTAAATAACATTCCATTATTCCATAAAATATAACATTCCTCCCAATTGACAAGCAACTAACCTCAGTTGATAAGAATAAAATAAACATGGATGGCCAGTCACTTGTCCCATCACTGAACAATCATAAGCATGTTCCATGTAAAAACACATGCATGGAAGTGGAAAACTAGAATTTAATGTAATTGTGAATGATAAGCAAAAATCAAATGGTCATAATGTGGAGTTAGTGATATCTTATGAATCCATTGAGACTCTTCAAGTGAGAGATTTTTATATTTAACCAAATATCTATGATATCAATTACTTGTTCATGTAGTAGTGACATCATAATCAAGTATTTTCTCTAGAACTAAAATTTTTGCATCCTCTTCAAGTGAAGGAGGATCATCTAAAATAGGAACGAGCGGTAATGTTCCTTTAAATTGTTTCAAAAAACTGACATGAAAAGAATTATGTATATTCCAATGAGAATGTATATCTAATCTAAAATCATTCTCATTAATTTTTTGAAGAATACAAAAAGTTCCATAATAACATGGTGCAAGTTTGACCTTAGGATGTTGTGAAATATTTTTTAGACGTCTTTTAATGATTTGTAACCATATAAAATCATTTTTGTTAAATTATTTAACTATTCTTTTCTTATTAACATTACATATGTATTTTTCTTGACTCTTTTTAATGTGCTCATGAACCTCATGAAGTATGGAAATATGATCTTGTGCAAAAGAATCAGCCATACGTATGTCAGTTTGAGTGATATACATGGGAGTGGGAAGCTTTTTACCATACACATTTTCATATGGTGCACGTCTAGCGGTGGTATTTGTTATGTTATTATATGCAAACTATAGTAAAGGAAGTTTCTCATCTCAATTAATTGGATTATCGAACTAATAACAATGTAATAGATCCAAAATAGTACTATTTGTAGCTTCACTTTACTTATTACTTTCAGGATGAAATGCAGAACTAAAGTCTATTTTAGAACCTAAATTTTGAAATAATGCAACCCAAAAATGATTACAAAAACGAACATCTCGATGTGATAAAATAACTTTTGGAAACCCATGATGTTGAAAAATACATTTAATAAATAATTTAGTAGCTTGAGGTGCAGAAAGGGTTTTTTACAAGGAATGAAATATGCTTGTTTACTAAACCCATCAACAATTGTTCAAATCATATCATTATGAGATGAAGTTGAGGGAAGACCAGTAATAAAATCCATAGAAATTTGTTCCCATGGTCCATTAGGTATGGGAAGTGGCATTAATAATCCAAATGCTTTACCATGATGTCTTTCCACACATTGACACACAATGCAATGGGAAACATATTGTAATATCCTTTTCCATATTTGGCCAAAAGAAGAATTCTTTACATGTAAAAAATAGTACTTTGTATGCCCCTATGACCCATTTATGGTGGTTCATGCATCTCTTTCATAAAAAATTCTTTAAAGCCTTGTGTGATGCATAACTTGTGTGAAATAAAAGAATCCATTATAAAAGTGTAGTGATCCTCACTAAATGTTGTAGAATTATTGAAAGCATTCCATGTTTGTGAAAAATATAAATCAGATGCATAAGTATGAATCATGTCATAAAATGAAAGAATATGAATAGTAAAAATATTATTAATAGAAACAATATTTGTTTATGGGGATGGGAAATGACTAAGGGCATCAGCTACAACATTAGCTTTGTCAGGTTGATATTGAATCATAGGCTGAAAATTTTGTATGAATGAAGCCCATTTAATGTGTTTGTCAGAAATCAATGGTTGATTTAATAAATGCTTAATAGCTTGTTGGTCTGTTTTGATTATGAATTCGGAACCCATGCGATAATCTTTCCAAATCTTTTAAGCATGCACAACAGCTAAAAGTTCCTTATCATATGTACTATAATTATTCTCTGAAGGTTTAAGTTTCCTACTTTCAAATGCAATAGGATGGTCATTTTGCATTAATACAACACCTATACCTAAACCAGTAGCACTTGTAACTACATGGAAAGGTTGTGCAAAATCAAGTAATTGCAAAACAGGTGCATGAGAAAGTGCATGTTTGAGTATTTCAAATGACTGTTGTTGTTCTAATCCCCATGCAAATTTTAATTTTTCCTTCAATAATAATGTGAGTGGGAGTGCTAAATAAGAAAAGCCTTTTAGAAACTTTCTATAAAAACTAGCTATTCCAAGAAAAGAGCATACATCATTCACAGATTGAGGTACAAGCCATTCTTCAATTACTTTAATTTTCTTTGGATCTACATGAATGCCTTGAATAGAAACAATATGGCCTAAATACTCTAATTCTTTTTGGAAAAAATAACTCTTTTGAGGATTGGCATAAAGTTTGTTTTTGTGTAACAAATTAAAGACTGTTGCTAAATGATTTTCATGGTCATTGCCGTTCTCACTATAGACAAGTATATCATCAAAGAAAACAAAATCAAAATCTTGGTATTCAAGAAAAATGTTATTCGTCGTGCATGCAAATGTAGCAAGTGCATTGATGAGTCCAAAAGGCATTATCATGAATTCAAAGTGACGAGTCTAAGTTCTAAAAGTAGTCCTATAAATGCCATTTTGTGTCATTCTTATCTGATGATACCCAGATTTAAGATCAATTTTACTAAAGACATGTGCTCCATGAAGTTTATCTAGAAAATCATCTATCCTAGGAATAGGACATCTGTTTTTAATTGTGATCTTATTGAGTGCTCTATAGTCAATGCACATCCTATAAGTCTTATTCTTCTTCTTCTCTACTAAAAGAGTAGGTGCTCCAAAGGGAGAAGAACTAGGCCTTATTAGTCCTTCGTGAAGTAAATCCTTAACTTGATTAGCTATTTCTTGTTGATGTAGAGTTCCATGTCTATAAGGTGCTTTATGGGGAGGAGAACTACCAGAAATTAAGTATATAATACGGTCACAAGATCCCCTAGAAGGTGGTAGTTTAGAAGGAAAATCAGCCATAAAACAATCCTTATAGGAAGCCATAAATGATTTATGTGAAATAGGAAGTGTATGTGTGTAGTCAACTATATTATTAACAAATACAATACATGAATTGTAACCTTTCATAAATGCATGTTTTACTTGAGTATGACTAATTAATGGAAATCGTTGGAATTCATGCATTGCAGACAAAGAAATATCTTGATTGTTAAACTTAAAACTCATGGTGTGTGTATGATAATCAATGCATGGATTATAATGATGAGGGAAAGGCATACCAAGTAAAACATCATAGCACTGCAAAGGAGCAATTAAGAATATGCATTCATCTATGTATGAACCTATACAAATTTGAACATTATGCCTTTCACTTGTAACATTATATCTATTTCCATGAAATGCAACTTTAACTTTATACATAGAAGGAAGTGGGTTTAATTGAAGATTTTGAACTAGTGTATGAGAAATAAAATCATGTGAACTACCATCATCATGTAAAATATTAACAACTTTACCATTAATAGTACCTTGCATGCAAAGTAAAGAATGGATAGAAATTGTGTTACCCAAGGTACTTAGATCCTGTTCCAATGCTTCTTCAATCCAATCAGGTTGAATGTCTTCAAAAACCACCTCCATGTTGTATAATTGAGCTTCAACAGCCTTCATGTCATTAGTTCAGAACCTACATTTAGCTTTAGTATGACCAAACTTACCACAATGCCAACAAGTGATACAGGGCCCCTCTAGCTCAGTGATGAGTAGCACCTCCTTTAATGTCAATCTGGGAAGACGTGAGGATGGTATGATGACCTCGAGCAAGTGAAGGCACAAGTGCGTGAGTGCAAAGCACACTAACATGCACACACATACACACACACGCGCACACAAGGCAAGACAAAGAGTGAGAAGCAATGGAGTTCTTTAGATTACTTTCAAAAAGCTCGTACAAGTTCAAATCAATTACAAGCTAACCTCAAAAATGAGCTCTCTAGCTCTATTTATAGTTTTTTACTAGGTTTTGGCCTTGTCCAGACCTAGTGTCCGGCCTAGTTAAAAATTAGGTTCTCTACCCTATTTGGAGGTTCAAACGGAGTCTAAAAAATGTGAAAACTGATAGGTAGGTACTTCTAAAGCTCCTCAAGCTCAAGGACTCCTTGGCTTGCACAAAATGGAGCTACAAAAATATGAAATGGTATTTACAATGGTGTTTAGTGATGAAAATCACTATTTTTGTAGGGATTTCTTCTAACATTTTGACATACATTTCCTGGAGCCCCCTACTTGCTCCTTCTTCTTGTGTGCCCAACTCTTTGATGCCTGAAAAATTTAAATGGCCTACTTGCCAGATCTTCTTTGACTACTGTGTCTGCTTGTGCTTTCTCTTCGCTCCGACTCCCTACGTAGGCTTCCTTGTCTTGTGACTCCTTCAATTCCTTGACTACTGCCAACACCCCCCCTCTCTCGCGTCTGTTGTCTCTGACAGACCCTTGTCTAGCTGTGCGTTGGACATAATATTGAACAACATCGGCAGCGAGGTGGTGTTCTTCTAATCGTAGCCCCCGTGCTAGGTCTGTTAACAATGCATCGTTTTTTGAGTAGAGTCAAATTTCGCGAACTCTCAGATTATCTATTTGGTAGACCTCGAGTAAGGCTTCGAGTTGTTTGACACCTGGCTCTTGTGATGGTTGGGGTGTCTCCAAGAGGGTTTGATGAGCTTGCTCGAGAGTGGTGTAACGTTGATTGAGGTCTGCATTTTCTTCTTCTATAAGTGTAAGCTGTCTCTATAGTTGTTGATGATTCATAGTCAGTTGATGATGACGGTCTTTGAGAGCCTGATACTCACTCTGAAGTTGATACACGCATTGATGTAATGCCATGAATATACTATTTACATTAAACGATGCAAGGAAAGATGAAGATGCAGGGGGAATGGGGAAGGGGAAAGGAGTTGTGAATGCTGTGGAGTCAAGTGGTGAGGTAGGTGGAGGGGGTATGGGAGATTCAGGCTGCGTGGGGGTGGGAGTGGTGTTGTGGCTAGTGATGTTTCCATTGTGTCGAACGTGTGTGTGAATGTGTAGATGGGAACAGTGGGTGGGGTGGATGTGATATTTGTGAAGAGTGTCGTGAAAGTGGGCATGGTAACTCCTTCGAATTGGATGCCGGGAGAGAGGGGAATTCCCATGACGACTGTGGTAATGGCAGAAATAGGCGTGGTAGTGCCAGGTGGTGAGGTGACTTGTGTAGTGAGAGGTGAGGTGGGTGGTGAGAGTGGTTCCGCCTGATGTTCTTCTGTCTGTGTGTTACCTCCTGGTTCTGATACATTGATGTGGATTTGTTTGCCAGATCGCATGGGATGGGTAGGCACTCATTTCTCAAATCGATGAATATAAGCCATGGCTACATGAACAGCCTCATCTAAGCCTACTGCATCAACGTGCAGGTTCATTGATTCGATAAACATGTCATCCACACCTTCCTCGGCTAACATTTGGCTCATGATCATCTTTCCTGTCTCGAGTGACAGTTTGTGCTGCTCTTGGACCCTCTTCATGGTTTCGTATAATCTTTTTATTTGGGCCGTGTATGCCGGGGCACTTGCTAGTTTTGAAAGTTCTTCATATTCTTGATCATACTCCTCGTTTGCCTCTTCTTGTTCTGTCTCTTCTTCATCCTCTTCTACTTCGACTACTCCTGGTTGGGTCGGGGCTGAAGTTGTAGTAGTGGGTTGTTGTCCTTGGGTCTGCTCTGCTTCTGTCTCCAGATTAGACTCATGATCAAACGGGAAATTTCTTCACCTGTCAAATCAGCAAGGGTGTAACCCTGTGGGAACTCCAAGTCCAATGGAATCGGAGGGAACACCAGGTTGGGTCCTTCTGCACTTGGTCTGGGTAGGCAAATGGTAAATGGTCGAACACGCCTCGTTTGTGGAGGGGTCACCTCTGGTGTGGTAGTGGCTCCCCTTGGTTGAGCGCATGGTAATTGAACTCCCCCTCTCATCTTCTTCGATGGAGGACCCACCGTTGATAGTCGTCTTTGGAACTCTTGGGCCCTGGACCATACTAGTGCTCTTTGAATGGGCACGTCGTATGCTAAGCACTTGTAAATTATTCTTGTGAGAGCACAACATCCATGAAGTACATTTTTCTGTTTCTTATTCCACCGTTGATGGGCTAGGTGTATTTGATCGATGATCCAGTGTGGTATGTTGATGGTGAGATTCTCTGTCTCCGCCAAGTACAAGCTGAACCATATCTTTTTTGGTGGCATAGTGAATCGTTCTTGGGCGGGAAAAGCAAAATGCTGCATAATCGTTCGTAGGTGGAGAGCAATGGTAGGTGTCATTGCTACCATGTCCTTCAATTTGTTGAGATCCTTATGCTTCATCTTGCCTGGAACCATTGTTTCTTTCTCAGTGGGAATATGCATGCCTTGCATGTTCAATGCTGCCCGTACCAAATTGAGGGTCAGTTTGAATCTCTTGAGTTCGTGGCCTGGCAATAGTGAGGGTAGCACAAAAGTACTATCGCCTCCCTTGGCCCTGCTAGGAGTGATGGTACTGATAAAATAGGAGCAGCGTAGGAAATCTGGCTTAGGCAAATGTGCCCTGAAATAGCTATCCAAGCCCGCTTTGGTCCATACCGATCGCATCACTTCTGCATTCTGATAGTTCTCAAATTCGCGAGTGAAGAAACGGTAGCATCCCCATTTGCCATTGAACTCAATTTCTGCTTCCCAGAAGTAGGTGCCATCACCCAATGGCCCTAGGACATCACTAAACCAATGATCGTGTTTCCCCACTTGAGAAGTGTGTCCCTGAGGAGGGTCCTGAATAGGGAGAACATGCACCACTTGAAGTTCTTGAGGCCTCTCGGTGAGTGGTGGTTCAAGGAGGAGGGTTTCAATGTCCATAATCTGTGCGCTAGACCCTGCCTGGGAACAGGTGCCTCCTGCTTCTGCCATTGTTATTTCTTGCTTGCTGGTTCTGTGAGAATATAGAATCATGTGTTAATATTGTAATGGACAAGATAGAACACTTTTTGTCCCCGTTACAACATTATCATGAGGTGAGTAATGGGTTAGTGGGTCAATGAGTGCTTGATGATTGTGTGTGTAGTTAATGAATGGATAGTTCTACGAGCTAGATGGAAAGATGCAGTGTATGAGTGATGTAGTTAGCAAGTGAGGATGAATTTACACATGGGGTTCGAGGGTTTATTACAAGTTTTAGGCTGCCAAACACTATGGATGGTTTTCGATTTTGGTTTAGTGCAGACTCTGGAGGGCTTTATGAGTATGTCTGCTTGGGAATGAGGCGTTTTGGGGACCCATTTACAAGTGAGTCTGTGCGTGCTGCTGAGCGACTGTGTGTTCGTGCGTACTAAACGAGAATGGGTAACGGCTCCTTGAGTGAGTGAACCCTGTCGTGTATGGTGTGATTTGTGTATCACTAGTTGAGCCCGTAAGCAAGCCTTAGGCACCCAAATTTGTCTTGATTGTGGGCCATCCTTCATCGACTTCTTGGGCACCCAGATAGATTTCACTTCCTCAAAAGAAGTTTTGGAAGTCTTCTTAATAGTATCATGTCGTTGATTACTAATAGGAAGTTGAGATGATTGTTGTCGCTTGACTGTAATAGGCCGCTCGCCTTTTCGCACCCACAATTGTTTCAACGGCTGAGCCATTCTGCTTCGCATGTTCTTTTGGCCTCCAGCATAGGTAGTCTTCAGTAATTGATCTGCCTTTGGTTGCTGCCTCCCTCTGGCCTTTGGAAAAGAAGGGAGTTCCATTGAGTCCTTGAATTCTTTATTGAGATCACCATTCCTCTGCATCACATAGCTTTGGACAAGAACAGCATGGTCAACTTCATGTGTACCCCTGGAAGGACTAGGAGTCTGTGCCTTTTCTAGTTCCTTGAGTGCTCCATTATCTAACTCAGCTATAATTCGACTCTGATTTACCCATACCTGAAGAAGTCCACTTCTTAGGTTTAAGTTGACTGCATGGTCATAGATCCAGTCTTGACCCAAGACCAGAGGCTCAGTGAGATCCTCATCTTGACACACTAGTACCTTAACTGTCATTGGAACATCTTGAATGGAGAGGGGAAGTTCCACCTCGCCCATGCAAGGGGTTTCCACACCTCCCAATCCTATGAGATATGCTTCTATAGGATTGACTTTTAATTTCAATTCTCGACAGTAAGAAAGTCTCACCGCACTAGTGGCTGCACCTGAGTCAATCAATGCTCGCACAATTTTTGCACTAACTCCTTGTCCTATCTCTAAGGTCACAAAAGGACGTCTATCGATTATTCTTTGGGAACTTATTCCTGAGACTTCACACATTGCCACATGATATCCTGGATCCTCATAGGCACCTGACCTAGGTTGATCCCTACCCTGCCGTCTCAACTTCATCCTTCTGATGCGTTCTAAAGCTTCTGCTTGAGCTTCTTCTCAAACTCGTTTTTCTTCTTCTTTGTGTTTCTTAGTAGTGTTGAGTCGACTTAGCATTTCTTCTGTGAGAGGTTCCTGATACAACTTGACTCTGCACCCGCTGATGTAGCTCGGAAGAATATCACCTTCTAAGGTGGCTAGTTGTACTGCTCCACTCGTTGAGATCCTATTTATGATCATAGGTCCATAGCCACGTTTCTCTAATTTTCTTGCATGTTGCTTCAGAGTGTAGACTAAAACTAGGTCCCCTACTTTCAATCCTTTATCCTTCACATGAGCATCAAAATATGCCTCCTGCCTTTTCTTAGCTGCATATATTCCTGCTGCAGCTCTTAGTCTTGTTTCACCTAATCGTTCGAGGTCCAAAACTCTTGAAGAGAGTTCATGGCCCGTCCACTCATGCTCCTGTGCTATTCTCAATGTGGGAATCAAGAAGTCCAGAGGTAGCACCGCATTTTGGTCAAATACCATCTGAAAGGGTGTGGCTTGGAGTACCATTTTATAGGCCACTCGGTATGCCCAAACAGCATGGTGTAGCTGTTTGTCCGAATCAGAGCGTTTATTCTTCACTAGTTTAGTCAACACATTGCATAGGATCTTATTTGTGCTCTCAACCTGGCCATTAGCTTGTGGATGATAGGGGGCAGACTTCTTATGTACTACCAAGAATTCTTGGAGAAGATTTTCAATAACTTCATTCAAGAAGTGAGTCCCCCTATCACTAACTAGCTCTATAGGTAGCCCGTATCTCGTGAATACATTCTCGAATAAGAACTTAGCTGTCGTTTGAGCATCGTTCTTTGTGGTAGCTTTCACTTCTACCCACTTGGTTAAATAGTCTGTGGCCACAATGATATATTTAGCATGTGAACCCTTGGCTGGGGGATTAATAGGACCTAAAAAGTCTATTCCCCACTTAGAGAATGCACGTCCACCCATCATAGGTTTCAATGGCATCTCATCTTTGCGTATAGGATACTGAGTTCGTTGACAGACATCACACCTCTTCACATAGGTATGTGCATCCATGTGAAGGGTCGGCCACCATAATCCTGCAAATAGGATTGCTTTGATCACCCGATCTGGTCCAAAGTGTCCTCCTGCTACACCTTGGTGAGCAGTTTCCAAGATCTTGAGATATTCACTCTCATGGACACATAGTCTCAGGTAACCATCTTTACCACGCTTGTATAGATTATCACCAATGAGTGAGTAATCTAGGGCTTCTTGTTTTAGACTCCTTTGTCTGGCCAGCATCATATCTTGAGAGAATGTTCTCGTCCTAAGGAAGGTTACTAATGGTTCACTCCAATCTGGCACTATGGAAACTTGATAAAGAGTGGCATGTTCCACAGGTGGTTTAGTGCAACAGATTGGGCAATCTTTACACAACTTTTGGATATCAACTTCCATAGTAGGCCAATGCACTCCAAATCTCCTAAGTGTCTGTAAAGTTCTTTGCTTTGAGTAGTGTTGCTCTAATGCACCTACATGTGCTAATTGCAACCATTTTGCGTACTCGTCCTCTTCCGCACAACAAGCCAATATCCCTTGATCTATCTGTTTGTACAAGCTTCCTGCCATGATATGATACTTCTGTGCTCTTACTACCTATGTATCTTGAGTGTTTATGACTGGGTGATTTGGTCCGTATGTCAGTACTGGCACTAATGGCTTAGCCCACTGAGGTACAACTTCTAAATTAAACAAGTAAGCATCAGGAAGGTCATCTGATACTCCTTGTGCGGCTTCTCCAGATGTGAGCCTAGAGAGGTGGTCTGCTCTCAAGTGAGTCTTCCCTTTCCTCACCACAACCTCAAAGTCGTATTCCATTAGCAAGAGAAACCATCTTACTAATCTACCGATATTGCAAGGTTTGTTTACCAAGTACAACAGTGCTTGATGATCAGTAAAAAATTTAAACTTATTTGCAAGCAAATAATGTCTAAAATTTTTAACTGCATATACCATGCCTAATCCCTCTCGTTCAGTGGTTGTATAGTTTCGTTCAGCCGCATTCAAGTGTCTACTAGCATAGGCAATTGGAAGATCCACATTACCTTCGCCCGTAGGTTTTTTTTTTTTTTTATATAAAGGAAGTTCGGCCTTAGCCTAATCTCCCGGACTTTAATTATAATAAAGAGAGAAAGTTACAAGTGAATGGGACTAGTGCCCATGGGACCCCCCAAATCCCACAACGCAGGGGAGGAGTATAGCAAGCTACAGAGCATTACAAATGAGGCGGATAACATTACCATCACCCTCATGTGGGACCTAGTACGAGCATACATGCAGATCTAGCACTAAGGCAACCCATTAAATTTTTCCAAACCTTACACCATGTTAAAAGTGATTCTTATCACTAAAAACCCTTGTAAATATCATTTCACCTTTTTGTAGCTCCATTTTTGTACAAGACGAGGAGTCCTTGAGCTTGGGGAGCCTTAGAAGTAGTTGCCTGCCAAATTTCATATTTTTTAGATCTCGTTTGAGCCCTCAAATAAGCCCTGGGACCTAATTTTTAACTAGGCCGGACACTAGGTCTGGACAGGGCCAAAGCTAGTCAAAAAACTATAAATAGAGCTAGAGAGCTCATTTTTGGGCAGCTTCTTGTAGTTTTGAGCTTGTATGAGAACTTGGTTGCAATAGAAGTGATTCCATTGCCTTACTCTCTTTGTTTCTTGTCGTGTGTGCGCGTGTGTGTGTATGTGTGTGCATGTTAGTATGCTTCTCACTCACACATTTGTGCCTTCACTTGCTCGACGTCTTCACACCATCCTCATGTCTTCCCGGATTGACATTAAAGGAGGTGCTACTCATCACTGAGCTACACCAAATTTTGGCGTCGTTGCCGGGGATTCGAGCTTTGTGGACGAGCGTGTGATGGTAAGACATAGAGAGGACTCGTTGGAATGGTAAGTAGTAGGTAAATTTTTTATTTTTCTCCATGTCCATCTCCATCTCCATTTTCATCTCCACCTTCATCTCCTTCTCCACCTTATATTCTCATTTCCAAACCATTTCCCTCATTTGCTTTGTGCAAGTTTGAGAGAGAGCGAGCATGTGTGTTCTTGTTTTGTGTGTTTTTGCATGTTTCTTGCAGGTTTTAGCTCCATCATCATCTCCAGCAAGCTCAGCAGGTGTGGAATCTATCAGCGCAAGCCCCGAGGCGTCGAGCCCGACCTATCGTGACACACCGAAAAGTTGCCCCAATCACGATTCTGTGTGCACCACGACACTGCGCAGGCCTAGAGCTCCTAGGATCACTAGACAGAACCGCAAAATTTGCCATAACCCGACCTATCGCGACACCTCGAAGTATCGCGATACCCACGACCTATCACGACACCTCGAAGTAGCGTGACACACCGAAGTATCGCGACACACCGACCCCACCTATCGCGACACTCCCAGGTATCGCGACACTCCCAAGTATCGCGACACCTCGACCTGTCGCGACACTCCCAAGTATCGCAACACCTCGACCTATCGCGACACTCCCAAGTATCGCGACACCTCGACCTATCGCGACACTCCCAAGTATCACGACACTTTGACCTATCACAACACTCCGACTTATCGCGACACTTTCGACCTATCGCGACACTCCCAAGTATCGCGACACCTCGACCTATCGCGACACTCCGACTTATCGCGACACTTCCACCTATCGCGACACCTCGACTCGACCTATCGCGATACATGGGCTTAACGCATAAAATTTTAAAGTCAAATTAATGAAGTGAATTGAGGTATAATTGGGCCTAATTTTGGACACATTGGGATAACATTAGAGCCTTAAGAGTGGGCAAAAGACCTAGAAACCAGGGAGGAAATTCCTGAACCCTGAGAGCCTGTTTTGACTCCTAAGTGCCTCAATGGTCATAACTTCGCCATACGAACTCCGATTGAGGAGATTTTGGTCTCGTTGGAAAGCTTGTTGAGAATCCTACACGGAGTTTTAGAACATGTATTTTTAAGTTGGCCTTTAGTTGGGACTAAGTGGTCATAAGGATTTGGGGGTATAGTGAGTTACTCTAGGGGGGCCTGTAAATGTTGATGTGTGTCTTTCAATCCCTTGTGGTAATACAGCTATATTGACTTGTGGACTTTTGCAGGAACATTGTGTGCAAGCAAGGCATTCCAAGGAAAGCTAGCAAGGGTGAGTACCAAGCTTGGAAGAAGGCTTCCTGGGCTTGTGCAGCAGTCTGAGCAACTAGAGAGTTGAGGTTGGAAGTTCTCTCAACCCTCCTTTGTCAATTCCTAGCCTAGGCTAAGCACTACTTAGGTGTGGTGATTAATTAGGGCTACGGTAGGCATGATTCAAGTCCAAGAGAACTAATCAACTAAGTGCAAGGATAAAGTAGGGCTTAAGTGCGAAAACCCTAAGGGACAAAAGTAAACTTGAATCGATCACTTATCAAGTGCAAAATTCATTTAAGTATTCCTGACAACGTGATATCAGACAAGATCATAAACAAAATAATCAACTAAAAAGAACAAAGTGATTGGTGTTAAATAACCTGCAACGAGAGTGTACTTGGGACCAAGGGGGTAGAGAAACGAGGCATATGAACCTTAGGTCAGGCAGACATTTAGGCACAGACAGACAAAGCCTCAGATCTTCTGAAGCTAGTGTCAATCACACTGCTAGGTCTTGGGCCCAACAGTTGAGTGATTACCCATACACTCCACGATCAGAAACAAGTGATTCTGAAATGTCCTATCACATGGGGAGACCAGTAGGTAGTTCAGGGTTGGCTTATCTAGAAAAGCCAGAAGGACCTTACAAGACTCAATTGGAATACATCAGGACTAATCGTCTAGGTGCTCGCATCTACAAAGACGGCCTGAGAAGGTCTGTGGTCCAGATTAAGAATCCCGATCAACCCCATGGACTAGAACACCCGGTAGTCAAGTTCAAGAATGGAGCATACCTAGATAAAGAGGGGACTATATATGTAGTCACCACTCTTTCTAATAGAATAGATGAGTTTGGAAATGTGATTGCGGAGACCGACATGGGTGATATAGAGCAAGGGAATTTAGAGAGAGAGCCAAGAACTCCCCGTGGTAAATCTGTCTTGATCAGAATCATGACTCCAGAGTGGATTCCACAAGATAATAAAAGCATAGATTTGCTTTTTAACTGAGCAACCGATGAGGCTTTTTGGAGATATAAACCTGCTCAACCTCAGGAAGTGAGTGCCCTCACAATCTATGAGTTTAAAGACCCTGACAGCCCAGGCAAAGTAACCTACCTAGACAATACATCAGAGAGAATCTTCATGGTCACCAAGCATGGCAGACATGCCTACACATGGAAGGGCGAATTTGTTTTTCCCCAACCACGGTCTAATGTGTCCTATGGTCACCAAGGAGCCGGGACCTCCCAGGCTCATGGATTCCAAGGAGATAGAAGTAGAGATAGACATGAAGTAAGCTTTGCCAACTCCCAGGGAAGAGAAAGAAGGAGAACAGGGACGGATAGAGAGGAAACCGAGAGATTTAGAGACCCAAGAAACCAAAGAAATGCTGATGATTTTCCTTTGCCAAGGTCGAGAGAACACACTAGGACCCTGTGGCCAACTCAACTGGTGAAGTCCATGAAGAATTACTTCGCTGGCACTGGTGACCCTTATGACCACGTGGCAGAGTTTAGGCAAGTCTTGAAAGCTGAAGAGATAGAGGACCTATTCACACAATATAATGCTTTTGGTCTAACCCTTAGGAACACTGCCCTCACGTGGTTCCAACCACTGAACGAGAGGCATTTCAAAAACATAGACCAGCTCTTAGAGGCATTTATCATTGAGTTTTCTAAGAGTGGTATCAGGCACAACACTTCCTCACTAATTCATAGCTTCAAGCAAACACCTCAAGAAACGATCAGACTAGCAGGAAGACGGTTTAGGCAATACCTAGAGAGATGCCGGATGCCTGAGTTACCCACACCAGCCAAGCAAGTGGCCTTGTTCTTAGATGGATTGTTGAGCACCAAGCTCAGGTCATATGTATATCTGAAGGACCCCAGAACTATAGAAGAGTGCGTGCGCATGTGTATAGACATTGAGGATAATTTAGGCGAGGAGTTAGAACTGTCAAAAATCTATAAGGATTCTGATAGCTCTAGTAGCCTCACATCTGGTCAATCCACATCCATTGAGGAACTTGCAGAGAAGGTAGCTCAAAAACTAGGTGTCTCTAGCAAACAAATTCCGAGATTTGCCCTAGTTAAGCGGTGCTACACTTGTGGAGGTGACCATATGGCAAATGTATGTCCCATTATGGCTCAACCCCAGGTGAATCCTAGTAGCCAGTACTGCACCATAGAGCAAGGTACACCAACCACACTGCACAAGACTGCCCATATAACAAACAAACTGTTAGGCAAATCTACCCTCAGCCATATCTACAACAGGGTAGATACTAGAATCAGTACCCACCACAACAATACAACAGACCACAGCAAACTTATCAGCCACCCTATCAAGGGCAGCAGAGACCTCAACCAGTCCTAGTACAGCAACCCCCTGCTCCAACCAATGTGATCCCAGTGAAATATGCATCTGTTGAAGAAAATCCGAACAGAGCCATAGTCCCAGTCACCCCATTGCTATCAGACAGTGATCCAAGTGACCATAGTTTTGACTCCACACATATTGATAGCCCACAGGCTTACTACATGCAGTCACCCAAGCATAACGAGTCTTACTATTATGAGGACCCAAGTGAAAATAGTGGGGAGCCTGAGTATGCCAATGTCATGTACACAAACCCCAACTCTAGACCTCAACCTAGGCAGGTACGACCCCCATTTCCTAGAGGACCATGCTTCAGATGTCAGGGAGATCACCTTATGCGTGATTGTCCACTGCCTGCCCCTACACAACCCCAACCAGTGACAATTCAGGGTTTTTGTCAAGATTGCGAAAAAGAGCATCTCCTACGAGATTGCCCAAAGAACCCTAATAACATGCCTAAAATCACTCTTATCAATGTTGTTGGGTTAGTTGTAGACTCCACAGGGAGTGTGACTTCCACTGCACCTGTGCAAGTGATCACAAGAGCCCAAGCACTACAACAAAACCAAGGTGTTAGTCAGGAAAAGAGCCCCGAGGTGAGTGAAACAGAGAGCATAACCAAAAAGAGGACTAGAGCCTGGAAGGATAGTCGTGAAAGAATGAAAAGGCAATGGGCAAAAAAGATGAGCGAACTTGAAGAAAGCTTGAGAGAAACCAAAGCAAAGATAAGTGAACTCGCATCTCAAAACCACTCTCACACCACCCCTCCACCACCTCTCCCTTTACCCGCCAATCCATCTTCTTCCATTCCCCAACCTTTCAATACACCACCCTTAACCCACCCACCACCCAGAGTAGGATCCGTCCTAGCCGATCCCACTCCGAGGACCTAAACATGATGCTTAGAGCATATTAGGCCAGAATCCAAGAAGGGCCAAATGTAACTGATCATGAAAAGTGTTACCCTAGAGCAGAACTAGAGCTAGAACGAACCAAAATTTGTGCTAAGATGGTGGAATTGGCTCAGACTATGTTTGAAGCCAGTCGCTTCTTTAACATCTCTAGTTCAGCTAAGACGCAGTTACACTTTGATGGACTGCTAGAACGAATAGAGAGGCTAATTGCACAATCAGAAAAGGAACTCGCCTCTCAAAATAAGGGCAAGGCAAGTGAGATCGTGAGCCTACCTCCCCAGGAAGCTTACGTGCCTAACTCTACGGAGCTAGACACATCATCTTCTATGAATCGGTTCACACCAGAATTCCTAGCAGAGATTCAAGAAGACAAATGGCTAAAGAAAGTGAAGTGCCTCCTCCCATTGAACTTGTGGATGATGCACACGATCAATTCCCACAGGACATCCCATCCATTTATGAGGAGCATGAGAGCACCCACTCTCAAGAGAGATTAGACTTTGAGTCTAATTCTCTACAAGAATTACCACATTTCACAGGCCCATGGGAAACCAAGTCTACTTGTCTGAGAGCGCCCACAGTCATGATAAGAAATGAAGACTCTATCATACCTAGGAATACAGAGGTAGTAAAGAACACTAAAGTGCAGTGCAATCTCACTTTAGAAGAGCTACTCAAAGTTAAGCCAGAAGTGTGGAAACATGTAGCCAAACAAGTGCCAGACATGGCGAAATCGCGCTCCCAAGTAGGATCTCATAGAACAGTGCCTGAAATACCATTGGATAAGATAGGAGACATGAGTGAAGGAGAAGAAGGAAATACCTATCTCCCAGTTACCCATCAGGGTTACACAACCAAGGCGATTTTGGACTTAGGTGTAGGAGTTGCAATTGCTACAACTTCCCTTTGGAAGCGTTGGGGCAAGCTAGCACTCCGACCAACGAGAATGAAATTGCAGATGGCCGATGGTCATATTGAAAGGCCCTTAGGATTTCTAGAAGGAATAACTCTCACTACATGTGGGGTTGAGTTTGAGCATACTTTTGCTATATGCGACTTTAGCAAAAACCAAGCCTACGAGATGATTTTGGGAAGGCCATTTATGCGGCAATTGCAAGTAGTCCAGGATTGGGGAACCAATTCCTTGTATTTGCAACATCTAGGTGTTACAACCAAAGTCAATCTTAAGGATTACTCTCATAGAGACGTACCGCCTATTCAATGGAATCCCATCCATAGAGCCAAAGATGAGACTAAGTCTGTGCATTCCATAGGATCCGGATCCTCGTGGATGCATGAAGACACCCACTTATGGATGTGTAAGGTAGCAGTAGAAGAAGAGAAGAGAGAGAAAGCCAGAGAGGTAGGTGCAAAAGAAAACCATAGATCAGTTCAAGACCCAGCCTATGCACCTGTAGTCTTTCCTGATGAGCAATTTGAACCCCATGGCTAGGCAAAAATCCTAGCAACAATGGATGTAGCCATCAATGAGGAGCAGTGGACACCTCACTATGATGAGGATGGCTATGACATTTCAGTCTTTTCAATAGAGCCAATCATGGGAGATGCAGTTTTAGAAGAATGCAAACCTAGCCCTGATGCATTTGAGGATGCGAGTGACTTCGATCTAGAGTCAATCATTATGGACCCACCTTTTGCATCAGATGAAGAATACTTCTATGAAGTAAAATTTCAACCCCAGAGGCACGGAGAGCTTACAAATGAGGTGAGGTTAGCCACACAAGTAGCTACTAAGAGCGGAGGAAAGAAAAGAAAGAAGAAGGAAGTCACTCCGGAGGCAAAAGAATCCTTGTTTGAGGTCCCTAAAAACTTTAAAAAATATGAGATAGACGATAGGAGAGTCATGATAAGAATGCCTAAACGTGAGGCACAAGCAGGAGAAGCCTATGATAGCAAGGAAACCACCAAGAAAATAGTTGTAGCCATCGAGGAAGGAGAAGAAAGATGCACATACATAGGTCATGACCTGACAGAAGAGGAAGAACAAGAGCTAATAGCCTTGCTAAGAGAATACCGAGATGTATTTTCTTGGAGTTATAAGGACTTGAAAGGGGTAGACCCTGATATATGTTCACATACAATCCCCATGACCTCAGACGCCAGACCCTCGAAGCAGAAGCCCTACACATACAACGATAACTATGTTGCTAAGATCAAAGAGGAGATAGATAGATTGGTTGAAGCCAGATTCATCTATGAAATTGAGCACACTGAGTGGGTATCCCCCTGTTGGAAGATGCATTTTTGGAAACCTTTTTGAAGGAAAATAATTGTAAAATAATAGAAATTTGTAGAAATATTTATGCAATTATTGTAAAAATAAGGAAGAGTCTTCTTTATGTAGGATAGAATCTTATATATTTTTTCTAGAATTTTTGGAAACTCCTAGATAGCATATTTTTAGAATAATAGAGGAAAGGACCAAAATCCAAGTGTGAAAAGGGACACTTGAAAATGTATATAAGCTAATTTCCTCTATTATGAGGGGGCTGGTTAATCATTTGTGTATTTGCTATCCAAGTGAATAGAGAAGGAGTTTCTGCTGAAAATCGTGTTTCTCCTCTTCTATGTGGTTTCTTTGATTTGTGAGTCTAGATCTTGTGTATCCATGGAGATTTGTGAGTTTCTATTGTGTAAATCTGTAGAATGTATATGAAGAGAGCTGAATACTGTTGTGTTGAGTGATGAGTTGATGAAAAATGGTGCTGGAGCTGAAAATCGTCTGTTTGCACAGAATCGCAATTGTCTCGTCTGTATGATCTAGGTGATATTTTTTTTATTTTGACTTCATAATTGTGTTCTGCTGATAAAATAGCATGGAATAGACACCAAGATTGTAGAAAATGGTATAGATTTGCTCAAGATAATCCAAACCCTAGAAATTTCCTCTTCATCTTCATTATTCTCAGAATTCTAGCCATTATTCTCTTATTTCTTGGATTCTATCATCTTGAAGGGGCTGTGGTCTCAAGAATACTTCCAGGATTGACAAAATAAAGATGTCTTGTTGATTCTTTATGCTAAATGATTGGAGAGGACAACTCCAAAGATCAATAACAAACATTTTTTGGTGCCGTTGCCGGGGAGTAATTCAAAAGCTTCATTGAAGTTGGACCTTGTTGGATCTTCTATTGATGATGGTAACAAACACAAGGGAAAGGTAACACTCTTTAATCACGAAATGTGAACATGAAAAGGTAGATGTCTTTTGTTTGTCTTTTGGGAAAAGAAAGCAATAGATCATCTTTTAGAAATGGAAGTGCTGAAATTTTTGTAAATTGATAGTTGCTCATTACATTTTGGAAGTAAAAGTGCAGGTGTGTGGAAGATATAAGCCAAGGAAGCTGAAGATGAGGTAACATGTGTCTATTCTTGCATTTTTTAGAGTTCTTTTTGACCAAGTACTAAGTACCAATGCGGATCTTGGGAAGATAACATTGTTGCACTAAGGAAAAGTCAGTTCAAGTAGCTAGATGCAAGTAGAAAAGATTCATTTTTAAACCAAATCTGAGCATAAATCTTGAGTTGAGCTGCATTTTGAAGAAAAATATGTGATTGAGTTTATCTTTGCAAAAATTGCTTGCACTTCATAGCACATTTTCTTTGGAGAAAACTTTCTTATGAACTGTTGTGATAGTTGAGCCATAAGAAATCATAACCAATCAAAAAACATAGGATCAGTAGATCACCAAAACCAGGAACCCTAAGTAAAGTGTTCACCTTTATTTTAGGGCAAAATACTAAAAAAATCATAAAATTCATAAAAACAATAAAAAAAATTTATTTTCTTCTTAGGAAGTTGCATTGGAGCTGTGGGGATGAGAGTGATAAGGACCAAGTAAGAGAAAAGCAAAAAATTTGTCAAAAATTAGCAAATTTGAAAAACACGATTTTTTGTACAACATCGTGATTTTCTGATTAATGATGGTGATTGTGAGGTAAACTTGCAGGTGATCAAGGAATTGGATTTGGTAAAGGATACTGAAGGGGAACAAGAGTAGAGAATACTCAAATTTTCATAAAATCAAAAGTTTAGAAAAAACACGATTTTCTGCACAAAATCGCGATTTTCTGAGTAAGGTTGTGATTTTGGTGTAGAAGTACAGGAGTTTGGTGATTTACAAAGGAAAGAAGGTATTGAAAGAAAACAAGAAGAAAGAATACTCAAATTTGCACAAAATAAGATCTTTAGAAAAAACACGATTTTCTGCACAAAATCGCGATTTTCTGTAAAGGAAAATTTTTGGAATTTCTAGCATATTTGGGTACTTTGAGAAAGAAAATTGCAAAAGATGTCATCTAGATTGAGTAAGTAAGGATTGGACAAGTGGAAGAGTGAAGAATTTTGAAAATCACACAAAATCGCGATTTTTTGGACACTATAAAAATCTGTAATTCAAAGAAAAATTCATTTGAGTGTGTGAGAGAGAGAGAGAGCAACCAAAATCGCGACTTTTTGCAAAATTCAAGCTTTGGAGAAACTTTCAATCAAGCAAGCAAGGTAAAGACTCTGAACATCATTTTTGAGTGCATATTCTTGCATTTGAGTAGTTTTTGAACAACAAAAATAGGAAAAAACTAAAAATCACGGAATCGCGACTTTCTGATTTTTTGGGTTTTCAGTTGGAAAAACGTTTTTTCTAAATAAATCTCTTTCATTGCATGTTAAAAATTCAATAAGGCGATTCTATTAGTACAGAGAAAAATCTGAAAATCAAAACTTCAAAAATTTCAAAAAAAATTGTTCAAAATCGCGATTCTAAAGTCAGTACAAAATCGCGATTTTGAGCACTAAGAACAACATCACGATTCCCAGAACACGATCTTCATCAGAAAATCGTGTTATTTACAATTGTGAGCAATCACGATTTTCTGGGAACAAAATCGTGAAAAAACACGATTTTGGGCACAAAATCGTGAAAAACACGATTTTGGACACAAAGTCGTGAAAAACACGATTTTGAGCACAAAATCATGAAAAACACAATTTTGAGCACAGAATCATGAAAAACACGATTTTGAACACAAAATCGTGAAAAACACGATTTTGAGCACAGAATCGTGAAAAACACGATTTTGGACACAAAGTCGTGAAAAACACGATTTTGAGCACAAAATCGTGAAAAACACGATTTTGAGCACAGAATTGTGAAAAACACGATTTTGAGCACAGAATCGTGAAAAACACGATTTTGGACACAAAGTCGTGAAAAACACGATTTTGGGCACAGAATCGTGAAAAACACGATTTTGGGCACAGAATCGCCAAAAACACGATTTTGAGCACAAAATCGTGAAAAACACAATTTTGGGCACAGAATCGTAAAAAACACGATTTTGGGCACAGAATCATGAAAAACACGATTTTGGACGCAAAATCGTGGAAAAACACAACCCTAGTTAGAAAATCGTGAAAAACACGATTTTCAACAAAAAATAGTAAAAAATAACTAGCTTGAACACAAAATAGTGAAAAACACGATTTTGAGCACAGAATCGTGAAAAACACGATTTTGAGCACAGAATCGTGAAAAACACGATTTTGAGCACAAAATCGTGAAAAACACGATTTTCAGCACAGAGTCGTGAAAAACACGATTTTGAGCACATAATCGTGAAAAACACGATTTTAACCACAAAATCGTGGAAAAACACAACCCTAGTAGAAAATCGTGAAAAACACGATTTTCAACAGACAATAGTAAAAAATAACTAGCTTGAACACAAAATCGTGGAAAACACGATTCTGAGTTCAAAATCGTGGAAAACACGATTTTACTCACAAAAATCGTGAAAAAACACTTTATTAGGTAGAAAATCGTGGGAAACACGATTTTCAACAAAAATTGGTGAAAAATCACTAATTTGAACACAAAATCGTGAAAATCAGCTGAATGATCCTTAGGTCTGGGAACAAACTAAATTCACTTACCAAGCAAGACCTAGGAAGGAAGGAGATAGAGTCAGTTGTAGGGGAAGCTCAAGAAAGAAATTTAGGGCAAGAAAACAACATGGAAAATTTAAATGAAACAAATGAGCCCATTGAAACTAGGGATTACAGAAATATCCTCAAGTACATGTATACAAATAGGTTTGGCACCTATGTATACCAGGATGGGATGCATAAGTTTCTCATCAGATTGAGAAACTTAGAAGTTCCCTTAAACATAACACCTGTAGCCCAGTTCAAAGATGGTAGGTATGAGGATAGGCAAGGGTGTGTGTACATCTTCTCCCCAGACCCTGAAAATTCAAATGACTTAGGACAATGTGCTGACAAAGGACCTTGGGAACATAACATGGGACAACCAGATTTACCTAGACCACATGAAAACTACACTAATACTGAGCAACAACGTGGGAGAAGGACACATGCTTCACCAAATCCCTTTGACAAAGAGCCAGAAGGATATAATGAATTTCCACCCAGAAGAAGACACCATTGGCAACCTCAGGGTAGAATGCTTAGACCATATCAAGTAGCCAAATGTATGAAAAATCAATATGAAGGGTATTCAAACCCCCATGCTCATGCTGCAAAGTTTAGGCAATTAAGCGGAGGAGGTGGAAGATCACAAAGTTCAATTCGAGGCATTTGGTCTAACCCTAACTGGACCAGCATTATCATGGTTCATTCCTTTAAGAAAAGAAATGTACCTGGATATTGAATCCTTCCTAGAGGCCTTTATTGGAGAATTCTCAAAAACTGGGATAAAACATAGCACAGCCACTTTGATACATAGTTTCAAGCAACAAAAAGATGAAAATGTCAGAGAGGTAGCCAGGAGATTTAAGCAATATATTGATAGATGCCCTAAAGAGGAAGTCCCTTCCATGGCTAGACAAGTATCCCTATTCATAGAAGGGTTGAGAAGTGATCAATTAAGAACCCTAGTATACTATAGGAGATGCCCTGATCTAGGAGCTTGTGTGAAAGAAGCAATAGATTTGGAGGACAATAGGGGCCAAGATTTATTAGCATTTGATCAACCCAGATCATATGAAGACAAAATTCCTCCAGCAGAAGAGTTGGCTCAGGCCATTGCTAAGGCCCTAGAGGTAAGTACTAAAACCAATTTGATAAACTCCAGGATAAACACAAATAAAAAATGCTACAATTGTGGAGAAAGTCATCTGATACAACATTGCCCATATCAAAAACCTCCACATTTGCAAGACAGAAAGACACTCAAATATTGTACACTAGAGAGGAAATGGACCAACCATACAAGGGAGGAATGCTTCTATAACAAACAACCCATAAAGGAGAGAGACTATGGGAGCCAAAGAGAATCAGTGTATAGTGAGCAACCAAGACCTGTGCTAGGGCAACAACCTCCTATACCAACAAATGTAGTGCCGATCAAATACGCACCAGTAGAGGAAGGAAATTCAAGAACAAAGTCACCATACAAAGAAGATTATCAATGGAATGAGGGATTTCAAGAGGAATGGGAAGGTTATGAATCAAGAGAGCTAGAATTACAAGCCTTGGACTTGGGAAATGGAAGAATTGAGATGGACACTGCCACTTTCATGTATATAACAAATAATTACATGTCCAATCAAAAACCTCAATTTAAAGGAGGACCAAAGATAACTTGTTATAGGTGTGGGGGAGATCATTTTATTAGAGACTGTCCACAACCTCCTACATTGAGAATAGAAGGAGCATATTGCAAGGATTGTGGCAGGGAGCATTTGATAAAAGATTGCCCAAAAAATCCCCAAAAACAACAAAACACATCTAATAACATACCACTAAAAGCAGTCAGTATCATGGAACAGGAAGAATTGAGTGACATTGAGTTAGTGGATGTAAATGCTGTAACAAGGTCACAAACAAAACAACAAAGAACAACTAAGGAACAAAATGAAGAATCAAACTCAAAGGTGAAGAAAAATAGACAAAAAGGGAAATGGGAGAGGAAGCATAAAATGAGTAAAAATATGGAAGAAGAAAATAGGGAACAATCAAACAATACTTCTTCTTCAAAGACACAGACCCAGTTGGAAATAGGAAATTCAAAAAGCCTAGACACTCTGATAAAAGCATACAAAGGAAGAATTCAAGAGGGACCAAGCCCTCCTGACCATACAATGGCTTATCCTATGCCAGACTTAGAACATGAAAGAATGCAGAAGTGTAAACAGATCATTCGCGAAGTACAACTCAAAATGGGGGAAGAAGATAATTCTCAAAAAACAATTGAGGAATCTGAGACAACAAAAACAAGAGGAAAGAGTATCAAGAAAGAAAACCCACAAGTAACACTCCAAGTGAATATAGACAAAAGATGCACATTTCTGTATCACACCACATGGGAAGATTTAATAAAACAAAATCCTCATCTACAGAACCAAGTGAAAAAATGGGAGACAACACCAGAAAATCTTCACCCACAACTACAAGAAATGGAGGAGTTGTGGTATATTCCCATTGATAAGATAGGAGGATATTGTGAGGGAGAAGAGGGAAACTCAACTTTAAAAATACAATTTGGTAAAAACCAGGCCAAAGCCATTTTGGATAATGGATCAGGAGTGGCCATCATGACTAAACAAACTTGGGAAAAATGGGGAAAAAGTGAATTATTACCCACAAAAATGAGATTGCAACTTGCAGATGGACACATTGAAAAACCCCTAGGAATATGGGAAAAAGTGATTGTGGACATATGTGGGATAGAGATAGAACATACCTTTGCTATAGTTGAATTCCCACAATCTACTTCATATGAAATTATCTTAGGAAGACCATTCATGAGACAAATGCAAATTGTACAAGATTGGGGTAATGATTGCTTATACCTACAGAGCAAAGGAAGAATAACCAAGGTAAATCTAAGAAATGGGCACTACTGTGACATACCCCCTCAAGAATGGTATAAAATTCATCAGAATCAAGAGTTGAGTGAGGAATCAGAAATGGAGGATCAGGATGAAGCTGAATCATCTGTATGGAGGTGCAATATGATAAGAAATCTGACCAATAGGAAAAGGAGATTAAGAAGAGAGGATTGTGTGGAAGAAAGAGGGCTACAAGATGAGAATTATGTACCTCAACAATTCAAGGATGAGGAATTTGAGCCCTATGGGTGGAATCAAATTTTGGCTACCATGGATCTAGCAAGTGATGAATATGTAGGAGTGGAATTTCAAAATGAAGAAGGATATGATATTTTTCACATTGGAATACAAATGATAAAGGTATCCATAACAGAAGAGGACATAGAAGAAGAAATAATATTACAAAAAGGAAAAACACAATTTTTGGAGGAAGTAAAAGCTGAAGATGCTATTAAGGATAAGATTTCAGGTAAGTACAAGAAAAACAAACACAAAGAAACAGAAGAAATCAGGAAAATGAGAAGAAGACAAGGGAAATGAACAAAGACCAACAATTTGATGTACCAGAAAATTTTAAGACTTATGAAGTGGAAAATAGATTACTTCTCAGAAGGAAACCAAAGAGGGAAAAGAAGAAAGGAGAAGCTTATGACAATGAGGAAGAAACTAAGAAGATCATGATCACTCAGGAGGAGGGAGAAGAAAGACACATTGTAGTGGCTGATGACATGACAACTCAAGAAGAAGAGGCACTAAGAAACTTGGCAAGAAAATATAGGGATGTATTTGCTTATAGCTACAAAGATTTGAAAGGTATTGATCCTAAAATCTGTGAGCATAAGATTCCTATGACACCTGAAGCAAAACCTAGTAAACAGAGACATTACACATTTAACGATAAATACTATGCTAAGATAAAGGAAGAAATTGACAAGCTATTAGCTGCCAATTTCATCTATGAAATAGAGTATACAGAATGGATATCTCCTATAGTTGTGGTACCAAAAAAGAATGGGAAACTTAGGGTATGCATTAACTTGAAAAAGGTAAATGCAGCAACTATAAGGGATAATTATCCACTGCCTATAACAGATCATCTTCTAGAAAGAGTTGCTGGGAAGGAGGTTTATAGTTTTTTAGATGGCTTTTTAGGATACAACCAAGTGCCCATAGCATTGGAAGACCAACATAAAACTGCCTTCTCCACAGAATGGGGAATTTATGCCTTTAGGGTTATGCCCTTTGGGTTAACCAATGCTCCAGCAACTTTTCAGAGATTGATGTGTCATATCTTCAAAGAGTTCCTGAGGAAGGTAATGGAAATCTATGTGGATGATCTTTGTACTTTTTCATTAAAAAGACAAGATCACTTGCAGGACTTAGAAAATATATTCAGGAAATGCAGAACCTACAGAGTATGCTTAAATCTAGAGAAATGTGTATTCTTTGTGAGACAAGGAAGAATGCTGGGTCATATAGTCTCTAAAAATGGAATTTCAACTGATGAGAAGAAAATAAAGGCCATAATAGAGCTTTCAAGACCAACAAGTGTAAAAGAACTTCAAACTTTTATGGGACATTGTGGGTACTATAGGAAATTTGTACATAAATTTGTTGACATAGCAAAACCCTTATATGCCCTAATTACAAAGTTTGAGTGGACCGAGGAGTGTGACCAAGCCTTTGAAACTCTAAAAACTTATTTGGTAACAGCCCCAATTCTGAAAACACCTCAATGGGACAAAATTTTTCATGTCCATGTGGACGCTTCCAATTATGCTTTGGGATGTGTGTTAGCACAACCAATAGAAGGAAGCAAGTTAGATTTTCCAGTGGCCTATGCTAGTAGACAATTGAATCTAGCAGAGAAAAATTACACAACCACTGAAAGAGAGGGATTGGGCATGGTATTTGCTGTAAAAAAATACAGACATTACCTTTTGGCCAAAAAGTTTAAGTTCTTTGTAGACCATCAAGCTTTGTTATATTTGGTAAATAAACCTTGTCACACTGGGAGAATAGTCAGATGGTTTTTATTGCTAATGGAATTTGAGTTTGAAGTAGTGGTCAGACAAGGGAAAAGACACTTGAGGGAAGATCATTTATCTCGAATCTAGTCTGAAGAACCCAGTTCACCTTTAGATGACAATCTGCCAAACACTTATCTCTTTAAGGTAGAAAGTGTTCCTGAGTGGGCCATGACTTTAGTACCATTATTAACCATGGGACCCTGTAGAACAATTGAGAATAATGCACACCTAGTTTTGCAAAGCGGGAACTTCATGTTACTAGCTGGGCATTTATACCATCTCAACCACACTGGCATATTAGAATATTGCACTCCTGAGGAGGAGCAACAAGAATACCTGAGGAGAGCTCATCATTGGAACCCTTGCACTCATGCTTCTAGGGTAGTCACCCTAAGTAATCTCAATAGGATGGGGGTACATTGGCCTAATAAAATTCAAGATGTATCGAAATACATTGCCAATTGCAAAAAGTGCCAAGCATTACAAGACTCAGAATTCATAACTTTATTTTGGTTCCAGAAAAATCCAGATTGGAGTGAGAATATCATTAGAGAATTGAGAAGGAAGGAGAAAGGAAAACAAGTGAAAACGGGTACAGAATCAAAAAACTTACAAGTAATCTCTGAGGAATATCAATTGATAGGGGAACAGTTGTATAAGAGAGGAATGGATGGATACCTAAGAATTTGTGTTCCTGAGAATAAATATCTGGAAATGTTGGAAATGGCACACTCTGGAGTGGCAGGAGGACAATTCTCAAGTGACAGAACTGCCACACTCATTTTATATTCTGGCTTTTGGTGGCCAATGCTATTTCTTGGTGCAAGAACTTATGTAAAAAAATGTGATATCTGCCAAAGGGTAAGTCAACCAAACAGAAGAAATGACATGACATTGGTTCCATTAATTTCAGCCAGAGCCTTTAGTAAATGGGGATTGGATTTCATTGGACCTATACATCCTCCAGCAAAACAATCCCATGCTGAATACATCATAGTGGCTATAGACTACCTGACAAAGTGGGCTGAGGCCAAAGCCACAAAGAGAAATGATGCTAATACTACTGTCAGATTCCTATATGAAAACATTATCACCAGATTTGGACTTCCAATTGAACTAGTAAGTGATAGGGGGACCCATTTTATAAACCAGATCATAGAAAACATCACTGAATATTTCTTGATCAGTCATAGAAAATCAGCCCCATATCACCCACAAGCCAATGGGCTAGCAGAAAGTACTAATAAAGTACTTTGTACTGTACTATCAAAATTAGTAAACACAAACAGAAATGATTGGGATCTACAACTTAATCATGTCCTATGGGCTTATAGAGTGGCTTACAAAACTGCAATAGGGAGCACACCATTCAATCTAGTATATGGACAAAATGCAGTTTTACCTATGGAATTCCTTATTCCAACATTAAAAGTAGGAAGTCACTATAATTGGACTGGACATGAACTATCAGAAAGAGTGATAGAATTGGAAAAGTTGGGAGCATCTAAACTCCAGGCCATTATGAGTTTATATGTGGACAAGAAAAGACAAAAAGCTTATCATGATGTTCACATAAAAGAGAAAGATCTACAGGTAGGAGATCTGGTGCTGGCTTACACAGTCAGAGAACATCAGAAAAAGTTCCAGAAAAAAGGACATGGACCATATATTATACGTCAAATAAGCAACAGTGGAGCCATTCAACTAGCTAACATAGAAGGAGAAATCATGCCAAACTTTATAAGTGGATGTAGAGTTAAGAGGTATGATTACCCATTAACTGTTGATGAATGGAGAAGGTTGCAACAAGCCCAAAACAGGAAAAGAGAAGAGGAAGATATTAGAAAAGAAGCTCAACAGGAAGCTATGGAAAGGATAAGAAAAATCAATGAGCTTAGGGAAGTCTATCTATGTGAATCTCCTCTCAAACCGAAGGAACATGTCCCTGTGCTGATAATGAATTTTCAAAATGAAAACATTAGGGTTTTGATAGATTCTGGAGCACAAGTAAATCTGATTAGTTCAGCCCTCGTAAGTGAATTCAACATAAAAAGAAAAGAAAGTAGAACCCTAATCAAAACTTTGGAAGGTCAAGTAGTACAGAGCATGTCTTCACTAACTATTGAAGTAAAGTTTAATGAAGAATATATGACAATAGACTGTGAAGAATGGCCAGATAATTTGATGACTGAAAAAGTGATTTTAGGTCAACCATGGCTTCAACAAGGTAAAGTGATCTTGGATTTTGAAAAAATGAAGCTTAAATTGAACATAAATGACAAAAGGTTTTTAATATTTCTATTGAGTAATGAAAAACAGGAAATTCAATCAGATGTGCATGATATACACTTGGAAGGATTCACTTTTGACTTGAGGATACACAGACATTACCAATACAAATGCTAAATAATCAAGCTTCATATGATCCAAATCAGCAAAGGATTGGAGGAACAAAGAAAGGTGGTGAGATAAGAAGAAGATGGCAATCATGGCAAGGTTCAAAGAATCAAAGCATCAGAGCAAAAAGCACATGGAATCAAAGTCTACAGCAGGTCTACTCATTAAAAAAGGAATCAAGGACAAAATGGATATGGAGACCAAAAGCTCCTACAAAATACTTATCCAAGGGGAATGATTGGTTGCTGGGAACCAGACCAAATGGAGTCAGGAAGTATTGGGTTAAAAAATCAGAATTATTCTAGTGGAAGAAAGATCATCCGGAGTTGAACTATATCTAGAAAATCATAGAAATTATGAAAAAAAACATAGTAGACCTGATTTTCTTTTCTAAAAAGAGAATTAGGAGGGTGTTGCTCTAGCACAATGGTGAGAACCACGTTAAAAAGCTTCACCTCCTTAATTGTCAATCCGTGGGAGAGGTAGGAGTGATATGAAGATCGTGAACGTGAGATGATGTGAGAGTGGAGGTGAGAAGCACAAAGATGCACACACACATACACACACACAATGAAGAGACAAGCAAGACACAATGGAAGGTGGGAAATTAGCTCTATTACTCAAGAACACTCTTACAAGCTCAAAAGAACTCTAATCTCCAACAAGCTACAATGAACCAACCTCAAAAATGAGCTCTCTAGCTCTTTTTATAGTTTCTAGACTAGTTTTGACCGGTTTCACATCTAATGACCGGCCTAGTTAAAAAATAGGTCCTAGAGGCTATTTGGAAGGGTAAACGATGTCTAAAAATAACGAAATTTGGTACGAGCATTCTACCTAAGCTCTTCAAGCTCGAGGACTCCTCGGCTTGCACAAAATGGAGCTATGGATTACAAAATGGGGTTTTCTATGATATATATGTTACAATTAGTGATAATAATCACTGTTGAATGTTTTGGAAAATTAATAAGACATGTATTTGTTTAAAAGATTGATCCGCCTGGCTCCCTGCTTCGTCTTCACATGCTTCCGTGGCGTCTGTGCCTCTGACTGCTTCCAACACCCCCCTCCCTCTCGCTTCTGTCGTCCCTGACAGAACCTTGCTGTGAGGTCTGCCGGATGTAATTCTGTAGGAGGTCTTGAGCGAGGGTGTGCTCGGATACACGAATACCTCGGGCTAGATCAGCCTCGAGTTTCTCCCAGTCAATAGGTTGCGGCTCGTCTGGTGGTGGGAGCTGATAGTGTGTGGAGTACACCATTCGTTCACAGGCGAATAATTGCAATAGGTGTGTGGGCCTGCTTATGAATACTTCTGAATGGTACTCCCAAAAACCGGTGGTGAACATTTCTTCGAATGTTTGCTTGTAACATGCCGGTAGATATTTGATCCTGCAGTGCCAGGCGTAACACACCCGTAGCGATGGCGTTGTGCTCATATCATAGACTAAATCCAAGTTGCCATGCTCAAAGCCCGGGGTGTTGACATGGGGAGCCTTGATGCGCCGGAAGACTTTAAAGACCATCTGCATCATGTCAAAGATTTTGACAGTCATGTGCGCGGCAATATCATCCATAGGTTTTAATCGAGGGAGCCAGTGGCGGATCGTCGCCATCATGTAGCCTACTGTGGGTAACGCGACTGGTGGCTTGAAGTAGGGGTAGTTCAGCCAGTCTTGGCACTGCTTATTGTTTTGTAGCTTTATAGCGAAGGCAGTCTAAGAGCGGCGTCGTGGTACTGGTCCCCAGCACGGATTAAATTTTAAGTGAAGCGGCGCTTTTACCCACGTGCTCATCATCTCTGGATAATTTTGCAGTAAATCTTTGCGCCAGTCTGGTTGAAGGATTTCACCTCTCTGCGCCCTTGGTGGCAAGTCCTCTGGCTCGAATTGAGTGGCATGCGTTGGTTTCATGCCGGTTTCTTTCTCGATGGTTAACTGATATTCTGCCATTAACATGAAGTATGGTTTATACTGAAGCTCATGCCCGGATATGTATCGTCGCGGGGCCATTTGAGCAAAGAATGGTGATTGTAAAATTTTCTCTTCAATTATGGCCATGGCATGTAGCTGTGCCTCTACTGTGGCCGAGTGTGTCGTTCCGAGTTCTTCTACTGTCTTCATCCACGCGGGGGTAGGTAATTCGTAGGTCATCTGGCCTTTGGCCGTGACACGTCCGCCTGGGATGGGTATCGGTTCATAAGCCTCTTCGAAGGTCTCCTCCACCGGGATAGTGACGGTTTCTTCCTCAGCTGGTAGCTCAGGTGGGGAGTCTGGCCTTGGTGGTGCTTCATAGGTGGCAATCCTAGATTCAAGATTTACTACCTGGGCCCGGAGTGCGTTGAGTTCCTCTAAAATTTCAGGGGCAGGGTCCACAGGTGCTGGTAATTCTGCTGCTACTTGTTCTTGTTGTGTTGCTGGTTCTCTGAGCTGTAGCAGTTTGTGATCTTCCTTTAACTTTTGATGTTCTTCGTTCATCCGATCATAGTCCTCGAGCAATCTGACATGGTCGTCTAGCAGTATCCGCATCGACTCGGATGGGATTGCCTTGAATCTGCTCGGACTTAGTGGCTGTTCTGGATGATCTAAAGCCGCTTCTAAGTTCTCTCTATTTTGCTCTTGGAGTCTCTGGTTCTCCTCTTTTGCTGCGGCTAAGTGTCTTCTTAGTAAGCCCATATTTCTAGTGAGCGTTGCATTGCGGACAGTCTGGGCTCTAAGT
This sequence comes from Ceratopteris richardii, assembly GCA_020310875.1. Taxonomy (NCBI): domain Eukaryota; kingdom Viridiplantae; phylum Streptophyta; class Polypodiopsida; order Polypodiales; family Pteridaceae; genus Ceratopteris; species Ceratopteris richardii. The sequence goes on from CM035440.1 coordinate 709,590, forward strand.
AGGTTATCTAAATCCGCGGTGGCCTCTTTGCTTTTTTCCTCACTTTCTATTTCTAACTTGTGATAAGCCTCTCGTAACTCTTGGTACCGGCTGTTCAGTGAGGCGTTCTCAATTGATAACAAATTGAGCTGCGTTTGTAAGTCGTTCGTCGTTTTCTGCAGCTGTTGATAGTTGGTGCCGAGTGATGCAAACTCATCGCGGACTTGCGTCATGCATGCGAACATGTGTTGAAATGCGGTGTCTATGGTGGGCGATAGTAGTAGTGAAGTGCTAAATGAGGATGCAGTGATAGTAGATGCAGTGGGAATGGGGAGCGGGGTTGGGACTGTGGATGCAGTGGTGATTGTGGAAAATTGTGAAGTGCCTAAATATGAGGGTGCTGTGAGTGGAGTGGGTGGTGGTGAGGTGGGTGGTGATATGTCCATGCCATTGGACGTGTTTAGTGTTGTGACTGTGAAAAGTGGTGTGATTGTGGGTGGTTGTGTAGGTGTGAATACGGGATTTACAAACGTAGAGTAGTTTACAGGGGGGATGGTTGGAGCGGCTTGGTGAAACGGGGAAATAGGCGTTATGGTAGGTTGGGGAGGTGAGACTGGTGAGAAGGTTAGTGGGGTTAGGAAGGGGAATGGGGGTCTTAGAGGTGGGGGAAACGCTGGGAAGGATGAAGGGGTGAAGGGGTTAACATATGGATGCAGAGGGTTGGGTGTGGGCCTGGTGGTATGAATGGGTAAGGAAGAGGTTGTGGCTACGTTGCTTTGTACAGGTGTGGATGTGGGGAAAGCAGGTGGGTGTGCGGGTGATACGGGATGGGTTGGTGAAAGATGAGGTGAGAGAGGAGTCGAAGGGGTGGATGTTATTTCGAGGATAGTAGTGGTCTGTACAGAGGTGGTACGGGGTGGCGAATCTACAAGGATGGTTTCTGTGGTTAATGATCGTTCGGGGGCGAGGCGTGCCTCCCTGGCTTGTGCTGAAGATTGGGCTCCTGTTGGTACACGAATATACTCCCCAGGTTTTGAGAGTAGTCGCACTCGGCGAGGATCAAACTGTGGTAGTTGCTTTCTTTGTAAAAACCTGAGTGCTTCATGGGAGCCTACTGATTTGACTAACTCTCTGAACCCTCTAATATATGCGTCTTCGAATCCTCCGGAGATGAGTTCCTGTTCAATTAATGCCTGGCTCTCCTCTTCAGTTAACTTCTTTCGTGCCCAGACTTTCTCCATGGTACGATATAATTTCTTTATAGCCAATGTATACGCTGCGGCTTCGAAAGTTTCATCTTCATATGTGCTGGTGTCGCCGTGTGTGTCAGTTTGTTGGCCTTGGCCCTCTGTCTGTCCCTCTTGTGAGCCCTGGCTGGCTTCATCGTCGCCTTGATCGTCGTCTGTTTCGGTTCTTTCTTCTTCAGAGCCCGACACAGCTTGTCCCTGTGGCAAGTCTCGTGGCGTAGTCGGGTAGCTGGGACGTTCATATTCCTGGGAGAACAGTTGTGCTTCTGAATACTGAAATTCGTTTGAAAATGCATCAGGCATCTCAAAATCGAATGTCGTGTTTATGGGGTCGGCCTCCATATGTGGTATCGGGAAAGAAAACGCTTCCGCACCAATGGTGGTGGGAGCTTCTGCTGTTGTGGTGGCGGGTTCTGAGGTGGCAGTTGCCTGGGGTGCAGCGGTACTAGTGGTGGCCTCTGTAATCACTGGTCTGGACAACCGTATGCGAATAGGTTGTACAGTGGGAGCAACTTCTGTCTGTGGTCGCTCTGGAGAGGGTTGTGGTGATGGCGACTCTGGCACTTGGAGGCAAGGGATGGTGCCTCGCATGCGCTTACCTGCCCGTGTCCTACTGGGTTTCCTAGCTTTCTTCGTTGTGCTCTTGAATGCCTTTAATTCCTCTCCTGTTAATGCACGCTCGATGGGCAAGTCATAAGCCAAACACATATACACAATTCTTGTGAGTGCACAACATCCGTTGAGCACTTTTTTACGCTCCCATCTGTGCTGTGCCAGATACATTTGGTCTATGATCCAGCTTGCCAGATCAACTGTTTGAGGTCCCGTACATGCCAAATACAATCCGAACCATATTCTTTTGTGTGGCATGGTAAATTTGTCCTGAGCTGGAAATGCAAAATGTTGCATGCATATTCTTAGTGGCTTTGACAACTCAGGTGTAATGGCCGAAATCTCTTCCCACTTCGTGACATCCCCACGTTTCATCGGTTCTGGAATCAATCTCTCTCTGTCTGTGGGAGTGTGGGTTCCATGAATCTTGATGGCTGCTCTGATTAGGTCCTTAGAGAGATAAAATCTCTTGTAAGGTGGATCATCCACTAGAGTAGGCAATATGAAGGTTCCTGGGATATCCTTATTCTCCGATGCCATCAATGTAGTGATTAAATAATAGCACCTATAAAAATCCGGTTTGGGTAGAGGGTCACTGAAATATTCTGTGAAGCCGGCTCTGGCCCAAACATGAGTTAAATCCTGGGTGCTTTGTAGGGCTTCGAATTCTCTGGAGAAAAACTGGTACTTTCCCCATGTGCGGTCATCAAAAGTCAGAGAGGATTCAAATATAAAGTCTGCGTCCGCGAGGGGTCCTGCCAGGCCCTGAAACCAATGAGAGTTCCTGTGTATCTTTTCGGTGTAGCCCATAGGGGGGTTATCGATAGGCATGGGCCCTGGAAATCCCTGAAATTCCGGCGGTGGAGCAGTAGGGTGGGACTCTGCTCGTAGCACGTTGAGTGGTACTGCTGCTACACTGGGGCCTGCTCCTGATGTTCCTTCGTCAGTTTGCATGGTGGCTGGTGCGCTAGTGGGAAAGATCTGCTACAAAAGATTAACACATTAGCATGGAAATTAATCATGATCCCATTAAAGTGAGACCGCAATCCCTTTCCATAACTGATGCGTAACCCGTGTAGCCAAGTGCTGTGATGTGATGGATGCAATGTTTCTTGCAGCACTAGTGCAGGTCTCTAGACACCTATACGTTTCAGATCATGCATACATTTCTTGATGAGATGAGATTACGAGTGATGTGGGATGACGGTGTGTGAATTTATACAAGGTTTAAAGGTTAGTGATTTAGTACAAGGTTGTATGTTAGTCGGGGGGTAGTTAGACAATGGGTTAGGGGAAGACGGTTGGACACGTTTCGGTATCCATTTCCTAAGAGTCCTTGAATGGGTGGTGGGTTTCTGCTGAGGGGTAAAAGGTGGTGTCGGGTTTGGTGGTATCGAGGGATGAGATGAGTTATGGGGGTTATATATTACATGGCTTATGGGTTGAGCTATGATACATGGTTTGGGTACCCAAATCTGCGTGGGCGTGGGTCTATGGGTAAGGTACTTCTTGGCGATCCACATTTGTCGAATGCTCGGACCTGTAGAAGAAGGTCGAGGGGATGGTGGATATCGATTCTGTTTCTGTACTGCCTTTTTCTTGTCGATTTCTGTTTGGTTGGAGTTCTTCAGTGCTCTTTGCCCTTTTGGCACCCATACTTGTCTGGTGCCGCTTCCTTTGGGTGGCCTAAACTGCTTTCCTTGTTGTATCTTCTGGTACTGCAGTCGGTCTGGGTTCCTTTGTCGTGGTTGACTCTGTTGTTGTTGGGGTTGAGAGGTCGGATGGACACTCTGCTTTGGAAAAGAAGGGAGATCCAACACTTGCGTGACCTGCCCATTAGGAAGTGATGCCTTTTGTAACTTTAATCTAGGCCAGTCCGCAACAAGCTTGGAAGGATGAGCACCGTAGGGTGTCGTGCTCATTTGGCCGCTGATGCAACCCACCTGACCTCTGATTGTGCCCTTCTGTCCTTGCGTTTGGGTAACTGTCGCTTCTAGTTTGCAGGAAGTCCCAGGGAAGATCTCCTGTCGTCCTTCTGATTGACATTCATCCATCGCCAAGCCCGAGTGGGTTGGTGTGGACGTAGCGTGATTGAGCTGATCAAAGATCTTCCTGTCTTCCGTCGCATGCGTTTCCTTGGGTCTAGGGTCACAACCGTCAAGCGGAATGCCGTTAGGGAAGTCAAGCGGTATCACTCGCTTCTGCTCTAAGGTTCCAATCTGTAAGGAGCCTTGTCTAAGATTTAGGTCCACTGAGTGATCGTATAGCCAATCTTGGCCAAGGATTAGGGGTTCTATCAGGTCGTCATCATGGCACACTAGTAGCTTCGCTATCATCGTCAAATCCTTAATGAGGATAGGAAGGTCCACCTCACCCATGCAAGGGGTTTCCATGCCTCCTAGGCCTATGAGGTATGCCTCAATTGGCCGCATTTCTATTCCTGAATCCTTATAGTGGGACCATCTAATCGCACTAGTCGCAGCACCTGAGTCAATCAAAGCCCTGAGTTCTTGGCTATGGTTACCGTGCGCTAGCCTTACTGTAATGAATGGTCTCCTGTCCACTATGCTAGGATGAGTGGTTGACTTTACTTGACACATGGCCATGGGATATCTGGGTGGTGTTTCCAGATGGTTATAATGTTCTCTCCCTAGTCCTTGTCTTCTTAGCTTCATGCGCTTAATGCGTTCTATGGCTTCTGCCTGAGCTTCTGCTCGTATTCTATTTTCTTCCTCCTTACGCTTCTTTGCCAACGTGAGTCGTCTAAGCATATCCTCAGTAAGAGGTTCTTGATATAGCTTGACTCTACAGCCACTAATGTAATTAGGCAGTATGTCTCCTTCTAAGGTGGCTAACTGTACTGCTCCGCTCGTCGAGAGTCTGTTAATGATCATAGGTCCATAACCTCGCTTTTCTAACTTCCGTGCGTGCTGTTTCAGCGTATATACTAGAACTAAATCTCCTTCTTTTAGGCCTTTATCTTTCACATGTGCATCAAAATATGCTTTCTGTCGCTTCTTCGCTGCGTATATTCCTGCTGCTGCCCTCAGCCTTGTTTCTCCTAATCGTTCCAAGTCCATTATTCTCGCTGATAATTCATGGCCGGTCCACTCATGTTCTTGTGCAACCTTAAGGGTCGGTATCAAGAAGTCCAAGGGAAGCACTGCATTCTGACCAAAAACCATCTGAAAGGGAGTTGCATTGAGTACGGTCTTGTAGGCCACTCGATATGCCCAAACAGCGTGGTGTAACTGTTTGTCCCAATCTGAACGTTTGTTGTTCACGAGTTTTGTCAGTACGGTACATAGTATCTTGTTAGTGCTTTCAGCCTGACCATTGGCCTGAGGATGATATGGTGCAGATTTCTTGTGAATCACCATAAAATCCTGTAACAAATATTCAATGACTTGGTTTAGAAAGTGAGTGCCTCGATCGCTCACTAACTCTATAGGCAATCCATATCTTGTAAAGACGTTTTCAAATAAGAATTTTGCAGTCGTGTGTGCATCATTCTTTTTTGTGGCTTTTGCCTCTACCCATTTCGTCAGATAATCTGTAGCAACAATAATGTATTCCGCATGTGTACCTTTTGCAGGGGGGTTAATGGGTCCTACAAAGTCTATACCCCACTTAGAAAATGCACGTCCGCCCATCATGGGTTTCAATGGCATTTCATCTCTGCGAGTAGGAAACTGAGTTCTTTGGCACACGTCACATCTCTTTACATAGGTATGTGCATCCATGTGAAGAGTGGGCCACCATAATCCTGCAAAGAGGATGGCTTTGATTATCCTATCTGGTCCAAAATGACCTCCTGCAACACCTTGGTGTGCAGTCTCTAGTATTCTCAGATAATCGCTCTCATGAACACATTGTCTTAGATATCCATCTCGTCCTCTTTTGTATAGATTATCGCCAATAAGCGAGTAGCCTTGAGCTTCCTGCTCTAGACTGCGTTGTCGAGCTAAGGTCATTCCTTGAGGGAATGTGTTCGTCCTCAAGTAGGTCACTAATGGTTCACTCCAATCTGGTGTGAGAGACACGTGATAGAGTGTAGCATGCTCTACTGGTGGTTTTTCACAACACACCTGACATTCTTTACACAACTTGTAGACATCTGCTTCCATCGTAGGCCAATATACTCCTAATCTATGCAGAGTCTGTAGTGTTCTATGTTTTGAATGATGTTGCTTTAGTGCACCTACGTGTGCTAATTGCAACCATTTCGCATGTTCTGATTCATCTACACAACAAGCAAGAATCTTTTGATTATCCTGTTTATATATGCTTCCTGCCATTATTTGATATCTCTGAGACTTGGTAATCTCTCCTTCTTTGATCTTTATCCTAGGATTCTTGGGTCCATAGGTGAGAATAGGGACTATAGGCTTAGCCCATTCCGGTGCTATCTCGAGGTTAAACAAGTATGCATCTGGTAGATCATCCGCTACTCCTTGAGGAGCTTCTCCTGAGGTTAATCTTGAGAGGTGGTCAGCTCTAAGATGCGTCTTTCCCTTCCTAACTACCACTTCAAAATCATACTCCATGAGTAATAGAAACCAACGTATCAGTCGTCCTGTGTTACAAGGTTTGTTGACTAAATATAATAGGGCTTGATGATCTGTAAAGAACTTGAATTTGTTGGCCAACAAGTAGTGCCTAAACTTCTTTACAGCGTAGATCATCCCTAATCCCTCTCGTTCCGTCGTGGTATAATTTCTTTCTGCTGCGTTCAGTTGTCTGCTAGCGTAAGCTATGGGGAGATCTATGTTACCTTCATTAGTGGGTTGTGCTAATACACATCCTATGGCGTAATTGGATGCATCCACATGTACATGGAATGGCTTACTCCAATCTGGAGTGGTCAATATAGGTGCTGAACACAAACGTCGTTTAAGTTCATTGAATGAATTTTCACACTCAACTGTCCATTCAAAATTGGTTAAAAGAGAGTACAGAGGCTTGGCTATGATTGCATACATGTGTATGAATCTCCTATAATAACCGCAATGGCCCATAAATGCCTGTACCTCTTTCACATTAGTTGGTCTGGGTAATTCTGCAATTACCTTCACTTTTTCCTCGTCCGTAGAGATTCCATTTTTTGACACAATGTGTCCTAGAATTTTGCCTTGTCTGACCATGAAAACGCATTTTTCTGGGTTCAAACAAACCTGATATTCTCGACATTTGTCAAATATTTGTCTTAACTCTGGGATATGTGTCTGTCTTACATTTGAGTGCGCACATAGGTCATCGACATAAACTTCCAAGCTCTTGCGTAAAAATTCCTTAAAAACATGACACATGAGTCGCTGGAAGGTAGCGGGTGCATTTGTCAAGCCAAATGGCATTACGCGAAATGCAAATATGCCCCATTCTGTGGCAAAAGCCGTCTTGTGTTGGTCTTCTGGAGCAATGGCTACTTGATTATAGCCTGAGAATCCATCAAGAGAACTGTAAACATCCTTGCCTGCAACTCTTTCCAATAGGTGTTCTGTGATAGGAAGAGGATAACTATCTCTAATCGTGGCGGCATTAACTTTTTTAAGGTTAATACACACACGCAATTTTCCATTCTTCTTGGGCACAACCACAATGGGGGATACCCATTCGGTATGCTCAATTTCGTAGATAAATCCTGCTTCTATCAAGCGATCTATCTCCTCTTTAATCTTCGCAGCGTAATTATCATTATACGTGTAAGGTTTTTGTTTTGTCGGTTTTGCATCTGGAGTCATAGGGATTCTATGAGAACATATATCTGGGTCTACTCCTTTCAAATCTTTGTAACTCCAAGCAAAAACATCTCTATATTCACGCAATAGGGCAACTAACTCTTCTTCTTCTTCAGTCGTCAAATCGTGCCCTATGTAGGTGCATTTTTCTTCTTCTCCTTCTATGGCAACTATGACTTTCTTGGTTTTCTCCCGGTTATCATATACTTGTCCATCCTTCTCTTTTCTATTAGGCATTCGTACCATGATTCTTCTATCGTCGATTTCGTATTTCTTGAAATTCTCGGGTACTTCAAATAAAGATTCTTCTTTTTCCGACATGGTTTCTTTCTCCTTTCTCTTCTTGCCTTCACTCTTATCAGTCACTTGAGTGGCTAACCTTACCTCGTTCGTAATTTCCTCGTGACTCTGAGTGTGAGTCTCTACTTCGTAGAAATATTCTTCCTCTGATGCAAAGGGTGGGTCCATGATAATTGATTCTAAATCAAAATCGCTTGCGTCCTCAAATGCATCAGTGTTTGGTTCGCACTCTTCTAAAATTGCATCGCCCATGATTGGCTCTATCGTAAAAACGGAAATGTCATAGCCATCCTCGTCACAGTGGGGTGTCCATTGTTCTTCATTGATGGCTACATCCATGGTTGCTAGTATTTCCGCCCAACCATGGGGTTCAAACTCCTCGTCTGGGAATACTACAGGTGCGTAGGCTGGATCTTGAAGGGTTCGTGGATGTTGTTCCGCACCTAAGGTCCTGGTTTCTAATCGTTCTTCCTCTTGTTTGGCTACTTTACACATCCATAAATGGGTGTCCTCATGCAACCAAGAAGGATCTGATTCTACTGAGTGCACGGATTCCGTCTCTGCTGGTGTCTTATGGATGGTATTCCATTGTATTGGGGGTACATCTCTGTGTGAATAGTCCTTAAGATTGACTTTGGTAGTCACTCCTAAATGTTGCAAGTACAAAGAATTAGATCCCCAATCTTGTACAATTTGCAACTGACGCATGAATGGTCGTCCCAATATCATCTCATATGCATGATTTTTCGCAAAGTCGCAAATGGCAAAGGTATGCTCAAATTCTACACCACAAGTGGTGAGAGATATGCCTTCTAGTAAGCCTAACGGTTTTTCTATGTGTCCATCGGCCATTTGTAGCTTCATCCTGGTGGGTCTGAGTGCTGGCTTACCCCAACGTTTCCATAAGGCGGTAGTAGCGATAGCTACTCCGGCTCCTGAATCTAAGATGGCTTTCGTGGTGTAGCCTTGATGGGTTATAGGAAGATATGTGTTACCTTCCTCTCCTTCACTTACGTCTCCAATCTTTTCCACGGGTATCTCTGGTACCTTCTTATGTGATCCTATCTGAGAGGGTGTGGTAGCTAGCTCAGGGAATTGATTTGCTACGTGCTTCCACAATTCTGGTTTTACCTTTAACAGTTCCTCCAGAGTGAGATTACATTGTACTTTGGTATTCTTGATCACTTCCGTATTTCTAGGGATCACTGATTCTTCATTCCTCACTATTATCGTGGGTGCTCTCATACTAATAGACTTTGCTTCCCAAGGTCCTGTGAACTGAGGTAATTCTTGTAGAGAATTAGATTCAAATCCTGTGGGTTCACTCAGTCAATCCACCTCTACATCACCATATATAGAGGGGATGTCTTGGGGAAATTGTTCCTGCAAGTCGTCTATTTCTTGAATAGGAGGATGAGTTCCTTGTTCTTTTCTCCATTTCTCTTCTTGGATTTCTCTTAAAAATTCATGTGAGTACTTATGTATGGAAGATAGGTTATCTTGACTCTCTGTATTGGGTACTTGAGACAGGGATGGTGGATTCATTTCCTGTGTCTCTGGGACAGTAGGGTTCCTAGACTGATCCTTTTTCTCTTTGCTTTCAATCAAGTGTTCTAGCCTCTCCATTAGTCCTTGAAAGTGTAGTTCCGGTTTTGCCATGTTATTCCAATTAAGATATCTAGAGGCTTCAAACAAAGCTTGTGCTAACTCTACCATCTTCATGCAAAGTTTAGTTCTCTCAATTTCTAGATCAGCTCGTGGGTAGTTCTTACTCATTTCCGTGACCTGAGGTCCCTCTTTTATTCTAGCCTGATATGCACGAAACATCATGTCTAGATCTTCCGGTATGGGTTCCGCTAAAACTGATCCTGATTTCTGAGCTGGGATTTCTTGGTTTAATTCTTGTGAAGCCAATTCTTGGATTTTGGCTCTAGATTCCCTTAAACTTCCTTCCAATTCACTTATCTTTTTACTCCATTTTCTCTTTATCCTTTCTCTAGAATCTTTCCAAGATTTCGTCTTTTTACTACTCGATTCTGCAACTTCACTAGTTTCGGCTACTTTCTCTTGATTAAGCTGTTGGTTTTGTAAGAGCGCCTGGGCTCTGGTTATAGCTTGGATAGGCACGTACGTAGGGTTGGATCCATCTGCGTTGTTTACAATACCTATCACGTTGATCGATGTCACATTTGTAGTGTTAACTGAGTTCTTAGGACAATCTTTGATTATGTGCTCTTTGCCACAATCAGCACAAAAGCCTTGTATGTTATAGTACTGTGATTGCCTTGCTATTGGAGGATGTGGACAATCCTTTATGAAGTGATCTCCTTGGCACCTAAAGCATGGTCCTCTAGGGCCCTGTGGTCTCTGCTGTCTCAATTGGGGCCGTGGGTTTGGGTTTGCGTACATCACATTAGTATAATCTGGCTCCCAACTAGGTTCCATTGGTGGACTATCATAATGATATGTCTCCACATGCTCTGGTGACTCCGTGTAATAAGCGGGTGGACTAGTTACATGAGTAGAGTCAAAACTGTTTGAGTTCGGGTCACTTTCTGTGATCAAAGGTGAAGAAGGCACTAAGGCCCTGCTTAGGTTCTCTTCTGCAGCAGCGTATTTGACTGAGATGACATTCGCTGGTGGGGGTGGCTGCTGAGCTAAGACGGGTTGAGGTCTCTGTTGAGCCTGGTATGGGTAGTTCTGAGGAGGCCTATAGTAATAAGGCTGAGCATTGTATTGGCCTTGATACCTACCTGGCTGCTGGTATGTTTGTGGGTAGTTCTGTCTCACGGTTTGTTTGTTGTATGGGCAGTCCTGAGCCGTATGATTTGTGTATCTTCTCTCAATTGTACAATATTGGCCACTAGGGTTGGCTTGAGGTTGAGGTGCATTGGGACACACGTTTGCCAAATGATTTCCACCACAAGTGTAACAACGTACGTTAGTTGGTAGCTTGGGCACCTGTTTGCTAGAAACTCCTAGTTTTTGGGCCACTTTTTCTGCTAGATCCTCTATCGAATTAGACAATTTTGTGGATGCTAGAGAAGAACAATCTGAGTCCTTATAGACCTTTGAGAGTTCTAATTCATCTCCTAGGTTGTCCTCAATGTCTATACATATTCTTACACACTCCTCTAGCGTTCTGGGTTCTTTTAGGTACACATAAGAGCGTAGTTTAGCGCTCAACAAGCCATCTAGGAACAGTGATACTTGTTTGGCTTGTGAGGGTAGCTCTTGCATTGGACATCGCTCAACGTATTGTCTGAACCTACGTCCTACCAGTCTAACTGTTTCCTGAGGGGTTTGTTTAAAGCTATGAATCAACGAAGACGTGTCATGTCTAACCCCACTTTTAGAGAATTCAGTAATGAATGACTCTAAAAAGTGATGGATGTCTCTAAATTGCCTTTGTTGCAGTGGTTGGAACCAAGTTAAAGCGGTATTCTTTAACGTTAGTCCAAATGCGTTGTACTGCGTGAACATGTCCTCTACTTGTTCTGCTCTTAATACTTGCTTGAATTCTGCAACGTGGTCATAGGGATCTCCTGTCCCATCAAAGTAATTTTTCATTGATTTTACTAATTGCGTGGGCCTCAATACTCTTGCGTGCTCACGTGGTCTAGGTAGAGGAAAATCATCTCTACCACCTGGTACTCCATGTTCTCTTTGTCTATCCGTCCTATTAGTGTTCGTGGTTGTTCCATCTCTCCCTATGGGGTGAATGAAGCTTACTTCCGGTCTCTCGTAATTTCCTTCTCTTTGATTTCCATGGGCTGAGGAAGTTCCTGCCCCTTGTTGATTTGCATTCATGTTTGTTCTCGATGGAGGGAATATCAATTCACCTCTCCAAGTGTAGGTGTTTTTAGCGCGTTCAGGCACCACAAAGACTCTTTCTGAAGTCTCATCCAGGTATACAACCTTTCCAGGTGTATCTGGGTCCTTGAATTCATAGATTGTGATGATGCCTACCTCACTGGGGTTTTCCTTTCTGTACCTCCAAAAGGCTTCATCTGTCTCTTTATTTACGAACAACTCTGTGCTCCTGTTATCTTGAGGGATCCACTCTGGGATGATTACTCTTGTTAATACGGATTTCCCTCTAGGTGTCCTAGGTTCTTCTAACGGTTCTTTTCCTTGAAATTTCGCTTCCGTCTCTAATTGAATTGTGCCAAACTCATTAGTATCGTTTGGCTGCGTACTTAGTACGTACATGGTTCCTTCTTTGTCTATGTAAGCGTCTCTCTCAAATTTCACCACTGGTCTTTCCAATCCAAAGGGTTGATCAGGGTTGTGCAGTTGCACCACTTGCCTTTGCAAACCATCCTCATAGATGCGAGCACCTAGTCGGTTGGTTCGGAGAAACTCTAGTTGCGTTCTATAGGGTCCTTCTGGTTTTTCTAGGTATGCTACATGAGACCCTCCTTCTGGTCTGTCTGCGCTAAATGCCATTTCTGATTCGCTAGTTTCTGAGCTCTCGTAGGGATAACTATTATTCAATTGCTGAGCCCAAGATCGTGCAGTGGTTCTTACACTAGCCTCTGATGATCTAAGGCTTCGTCGGTCCGACTTACCTATATGTTTGCCCGATCTAAGGTTCATTAATTTCCTTCCTTGCTCACTCAATTACACACTTAGATCGTCACTGGCTCTTTGTGATTAATTCTTGATTCTTTTTAATTCTTCTTTGGATTCTTGTCTTAATATATGCGTCAGGAATTCGACTTTCGTTATGATTTTAAGTTTTCGTTCCGTCAGACTTATGTTCTTTTCTTTAGGTTTTCGCGTCACACACACCTTTACTTGTAGTCTTAAACTTGAAAGAATTAAGTATCTTGAACTTGAGGCGTTCCTATCGTCGTTAATCCACAACTACCGTTTAGCCTAAGCTAAGAATTGACTGAGGGGGTTGAGTAATCTTCCAACCTCGAGTCGGCTTTTCTGGTTGCTCTGATGCCCTGTTGCCTAAGAAGCCGTGCTTCCCAAGCTCTGCTGTCTTCACTGCCTTGCTTGCTAGCCTTGGATTGCCCTTGCTAGACCTGGAAAATTCCAATGTTAGACCAATTCACAAGATGATTAAACACTTGAGTATATACACCTTTTAAGCTCAAATTTTCAATGTGTGCCCCCTGACTTCCTAGTCCCAGACTAGGTGAACCTCAAATTAGCTTATCCAAAAATAGATGTATTCTTTATGAAAAAAACAGTTGAGGTCACGTAGTACTCGTCACGAGCTTTCTAACGAGCTATTAAGCTCAAAAAACGGACTTCGGATGAAAAAGTTATGAGCGTTCAGGCCCTGGGGGGTAAAAACTGACAACCCAATTTTCCCTCAAATATGAGCTAAGGGGTCTCCTATGAGTCTAATGGTCCAAAAATTTTCCAAAAATACCCTCAAAATTGGTCAAAAATTGAAGTCCAAAATTTGCGATGGGGGTGGGCAATCGCGATGGTCTGGGACCGTCGCGATGGTCCGAGCGAACCGTCGCGATGGCGTGGAATTTGGACAATCGCGATGGCCCGAAAAAGCGAACCGTCGCGATGGCCCGAAATGAACGATCGCGATGGCGTGAGGTCGAACCGTCGCGATGGTCCAAAAATTGAACCGTCGCGATGGCGTGATCGGGCGGACAATCGCGATGGCGCGGTCAACGGTCAACGGTGGACAATCGCGATGGTCCGAAGTGAACCGTCGCGATGGTCCGCGATGCGATGGCTTGAGCCAATCGCGATGGTCCGATTTTGGGCTGTCGCGATGGTCCAAAAGTTGAACCGTCGCGATGGTCTATCGTGACACGTGGCACTGTCGTGGCGATGGCATAAGCCAATCGCGATGGTCCGGGGTCAAATGAACCGTCGCGATGGTTCAAGTGAACCGTCGCGATGGTCCGAAAAAGCGAACCGTCGCGATGGCTCGAAGTGAACCGTCGCGATGGCTCGAAGTGAACCGTCGCGATGGTCCGAAAAAGCGAACCGTCGCGATGGTCCGGCCGAGCCGTCGCGATGGCGTGAGCCTATCGCGATGGTGTGACACAATCGCGATGGTCCGAGCCAATCGCGATGGTCCACCAAATGACGAATTTTTGAAATGCAACTATGGTGCCGTGTGTGCGCAAGGATCGCCTACCTCGTGGTGTGGTCGCCTACCTCAAAATCCGAACTTGGCGGACCATCGCGATGGTCCGACACAGTCGGAAATTTCTGACAGAAAGTACATTTTTTACCTTTTGGAAGCTTTCCTGATGCTCTGAAGCTCTGTACCTGCAAGAAAACTCAAGAAAACACAAGTGCATACAAGCGCAAAAACTCTCTCTCGCTCTCTCGCATGCACAAATGAGGGGAAATGAGGTGAATGGGTGGATATGGTGAATTTTCTGATTTTTTTGGAAATGGAGATGATGATGCGATGATGAAGATGGAGTATGGGGAAGGTGAAAAACACTAAAAACTAAGTAAAAACAACAACAAAAACTGAAATTTTTACCTTCCAACGCCACTTCTTGCTATACTCTTACCATCACACATTCGTCCTAGACTCGATCCCCGGCAACGGCGCCAAATTTGGTGTTGCTCTAGCACAATGGTGAGAACCACGTTAAAAAGCTTCACCTCCTTAATTGTCAATCCGTGGGAGAGGTAGGAGTGATATGAAGATCGTGAACGTGAGATGATGTGAGAGTGGAGGTGAGAAGCACAAAGATGCACACACACATACACACACACAATGAAGAGACAAGCAAGACACAATGGAAGGTGGGAAATTAGCTCTATTACTCAAGAACACTCTTACAAGCTCAAAAGAACTCTAATCTCCAACAAGCTACAATGAACCAACCTCAAAAATGAGCTCTCTAGCTCTTTTTATAGTTTCTAGACTAGTTTTGACCGGTTTCACATCTAATGACCGGCCTAGTTAAAAAATAGGTCCTAGAGGCTATTTGGAAGGGTAAACGATGTCTAAAAATAACGAAATTTGGTACGAGCATTCTACCTAAGCTCCTCAAGCTCGAGGACTCCTCGGCTTGCACAAAATGGAGCTATGGATTACAAAATGGGGTTTTCTATGATATATATGTTACAATTAGTGATAATAATCACTGTTGAATGTTTTGGAAAATTAATAAGACATGTATTTGTTTAAAAGATTGATCCGCCTGGCTCCCTGCTTCGTCTTCACATGCTTCCGTGGCGTCTGTGCCTCTGACTGCTTCCAACAGAGGGGAAGAAAAGAAAGAAAAAATATTATGAAAGAAAATGAAAATGAAAAAAGAAAAGAAATGGAAAAAAGTATTTGAAAAAAAAAAAATCATTGCTGAAAAAAGAAGAGAGAGAAAAAAAAATCAGAAAGAAAAAAAATCTGTTGAAAAAAAGAGAATGAGAAATTGTGAAAAATTGTTTACTTTCTGTTGTTTTGTACAAAAATCATATGTCACAAAGCAAGATCTAGGGAGAAGAATAATAGAGATCTATTTATTTTT
The DNA here is from genome assembly GCA_020310875.1 of Ceratopteris richardii. Lineage (NCBI taxonomy): Eukaryota > Viridiplantae > Streptophyta > Polypodiopsida > Polypodiales > Pteridaceae > Ceratopteris > Ceratopteris richardii. The sequence goes on from CM035440.1 coordinate 724,941, forward strand.
TATGTTTTTATTTCTTGTTAGTTAGTTCTTTAGTTAATTTTTTGATTAATTTTTTGCTTTTTTCTATCATTTGATACATGATTTATCTTTCCAAAAGAATGGTTAGGAAAAGGGACTGCACTAGACATCTTGCTACACTTGTGATGATCACTTGTTGAGTCTTTTTTGGATAAATGAAGTTTATTTTTTATTTTCTCATTCTTATGACATGACTTCTGAAAATGAATGCCTACATATTACTCTTTGATTTCTTGCAACTTATGTGGGTAGAGTTTTTCTTTATTTTTAGTTTCCTCAGAAAATGGTGAACACTAAGGAGCTGCCAATTCATGACTTCAAGGCAGAATCAGTTGTGCTAACAAGAGGCCATTGGTTTCTGGATAGTGAAGCTGTGGAGGAACAGGTGGACTTAGAGTCAGAGGAAGAATCAGAAGTTCCAGAAGCTGAGAAAGTGGTGAAGGAACTTAAGGAGACCCTAAACATAATTGGCCAGCACATATTCACAGTGGGGGTAGGAGGATACAAGTATACAATGATGTGCCAGGAGTTCTATAGGTTCCAAAGAGTGGCAGTCAACATGAAAAGATGGAAGGCAGTAGGGCTGCACAGGATATTGGAGGAGCCTATCTTTTTCATTGACTTTGAGAGAGTATCACAAGTAATGAACAGTTTGACAGAAATAGGAAGAGGGAATGATGCATATTTCAGATGCAAAGTCAAAAACAAGGATAATCAGGAAGTAGGTGTCACTATCAAGGCATAACATATCAGAGAAGCACTGCAATTCTATACAATGGGAACCAAACTTGACCCAAGTTTTGTCAAAAAGAATAAGGAGACTTACACAGGATATGCAAAATTCACTGATTTCAAAGGAAGGGAGAATGAGGAATATGCTGTAAGGATGTTCTTATAGTACTTTTGTTTTCCAAAATTACCAAGATACACAATGCCTCATAAGTCAGTCACATTATTGATGTTCAATAACAAAGATAGAACAAAACCTTTTGGAGTTATGGATGTCTCACCATACATCCATGAACAATTGAAAGAAGCAGCAAAGCACTGGGAGCAGAAGAAGTTCATGAATGGAGCTCAGTTCTTAACAAGAATCATTTATCATGTTCTTGGGATGGAAGATCAACTAAAATTGGCTCCAGAGGCACAGTATTTTAGAAATCTTATGGCTGGAATCAAGAGTCCTCCAAGGAAATTGACTGAAAGAGAAACAGAAGGACAAACCCGCATGAGGGGAACAGGTATGAAAAGGAAAATGATATCTAAAGAAGTAATTCCTGTCAAGAAAAGAAGGTTGGACCCAAGGAAGGTGGAACTAGAAATGGAGGAAGCCACAAAAGAGAAACATGAGGAGGCACAGAAACAGGTTCAAGCCTCTAGTGAACCACATCCACCCCAAACAAGCAAAGAGCAACTATACACCTATCTAACCCAAGGGAATAACAAGAGAGCTATGTATGAAGCACAATACCAGAAAATGCTGGAAGACTACTCATGCAAAGCTACAGACTAGATTCAGGAGGAGGTGGAGCACTATGAAGCTCTTCATGACCAAATGATGACAGCTGAAACTGAGGAGGTGTTTGTCAGAAAAGAGGCTGAATTGCTAGCTTATTTTAAGGAATTACAAGGACCCTCAGAGACCAGAACCACTGTGGTGGTGAAAAAGAAGGTTCCAAAGAAGCCAGTACAAAAAAAGAAATTGACCAAGAAGGGAAAGGGTAAATCTATAGCTGAAACTGTTATCACCAAAGAAAGAGAGGAAGTAGTCATGGAAGAAACACAGAAGCTATCCTTGGAGGAAGAAGTATCAAGACCCACAGAACTAGAAAAAGGAGGACCTTCACACTTCTCATCTGATTCTGACAGTGATATTGAGAGCTTTCTGTTAAAAAGTCTAAATTTGTCAATACCAAATACTCCCAATATCATTATACAGACCTCTGAGAAACAAAAGGCACCTGAGGAATTAAAGAAGAAGTCTCAGGAGAAACCACTTCAGGAGCAGGCAGAAAAAGAGCTTAATCTGGAAGATGAAAGAAGAATAATGAAGGGAAAGGCAGTAATGATAGAACAAGCAAGTGAAATAAGGGAAGAAGTTAGTTGTGGAATAGTGCATGGTGGAATGAAATCTATAGGGACAAAACCTTCCCAGACTTACTTTAAACTGGATGAGAGCATAGAAGAAATAGCTAAGAAGGCACAGGTGTACAGCTCAGTCATAGAACAAAAAAGCACAGAACAAGATCCACTACAGGAGGTAGAGGAAGTATGTGAGAAAGGTAATGTTCAAAAGGTTACAAGGAAAGTAGTGGAAAAAGAAATCATTCAGAGTATAAAGGATGTGCTGCATGATTTGAAGAATAATGAGGAATTCACATCCAATGAGGATCAAGAACAAGAGGTAGAAATGGACATCATGGACATTGATGAACAAGAGGAAGGATACAAAGAAGATAGAGGCAATGATCAGGTCAAAAATTTAGAAATAGCTGAAACAGTTTTAGCACAGGAAAAGGAGAGACAGGAGGAACAAGTAGGTGAATGTCAGGGAAATTTTGGTGAAGAAACTGAATACAATTTGGTCCAGGAAACTCTAAGCCATGAAAAGGAGATGCAAACAAAGGAAGTATATCTTTCTGAAGAAACTCAACAGGTGTTGGAGAAAGAAAAGGTACAAGAAATAAAGCTGATCTCAGATGTTTTGGAACAAAAGAGTTCAGGTGTTCAAGAAGACATGGTAGATTTAGAAACATTGGACACTCAGCCAAGCCATGAAGAAAATAAGGCCAAAATTATAGAATATGAGGGGGAAGAGGAAGAGGAGAGTGAATGCAGAGAGGACAAACAGCTAGAACCCAAACAAATAGCAATAGAAGGAGGACTGGAAAGAATCCCAAAGAGTATTAGATCAGCATGTCAACTCATTATGAATAATGTTGAACAGTTCAGACCCTCAAGCTGAAATATGATCATTTCAGGGATGGTAGCAGAGTCAGAATTTGAAAAAGGCAGTATGGTTATTAAAGAGCATAAAAGGGAAAAGGAGCATATGGCAGAGCAACTAAGGAAGGTGCAAGAGAAGAATGAGGAGTTTTTCAATAAAATAATTGCTTTGGAAGAGCTGGAAGTACAGAAGCAAAACAAGATTCAATACTTGGAAGAGAAGAGTATGCAACTAACAGAGCAGAACGATAAATTGGAAAAAGAATTAAGAAAGATTGAGGGGAGATATAGAACTCTACAAACTTCCTATCAGATTTTGACTAAAGCTAATGAAGAAATCAATAAGCTACTATTGGAGGAAGGGCAATTGAAGGAGGAAAGTCAGACAGTCCATATGACAGAGGGAGAAAAGGAAGGATTACTCAAAGAGATTCAGGAATTACAAAGAGAATTGAAAGAAGCCAAAGAATTAGAAAGGCAGGCTAGTACACATGCTGCTACATCTATGAGAGGCTATAATAAGCTACACCTGGATATGGAAAAGGAAAGAAATGAGTGGCAAACAAAGAGGGAAAAGGAACAGAATGAGTGGAAAAAAGAAAGAGAATTATGGGCACAACAGAATGGGAGTCTGATGTTGACTATAGAAGAATTGCAGAAGAAGTTGAATAAGCCACAAATCCAGGAAGAGACACATGTGGAAACCACACATGCAGAAGAACATGGGGTAGACAATATTGAGGGAATACAACATGACAATGAACCAGCAGACAAAAAATCAGAAGAAGAATATTCAGAGGATTTTATAAAGAAATTGCTGACAAGTAGAGATTCTAGAATGGAGTTCATCCGAAAGATGCATGATGAGTACGAAGAACAAATTTTCACATTCGCATTGAATAAGGGAATCAATCCAGATCAGCATCACTAGGCAGTAGATGGATTGGGGATACCATTTTGTATGATTTTGGAGAGTGTAAAGAACTACCAGATGGCCAGAGTTGGGCTACCTCCAAACAAATACTTTGAGTATGAAGAGGACATCAATGTCACCAAAGAACTATTTGAGAGAGCCAACCCTAAGTGGAGAAATAAATGGTTGGATGCCAACAAAGAATGTAGGAAAATTTGGAAAGAGGCACCTCTTCATTTAAAGATCAATCCAGCCTATTGTCTAGTAGCACGAAGAAGAGAATGGACAACTTTTTGGGATGGAAGAAGAGAAGGTCAACTTCCACCAAAGTGGATGAATTTCCCAAAAGTAGCAGGTCCAAAGGTAGGCACATGGCCTACCAAGAGTTACATGGTGAATACTGCTGAGTCTGTAATAACTACATACAAAGATGTCAATGACCTTGCTTGCATACTACTTGTAAGAATAATGAGATTAATTCTAGCTTGTATAGAAACTTATACTGACACAGATATTAGAACTTTGAATTATATCGGCTTTATTTCTCCAACAGATGCCTTATTATTTGATTTGAGCAAAACACTTGACAGAATCTGCTTAATGGCCTACTACAGCAGAATTATATTTTTGGGTAGTCATTACTTACAGATTTTTGAGGATGCCTTTGATTATGGGTTTTTTGAGAGGGAGTCAAAGATTTTTGGAAACCTATCAGTTGTTACAAAGTCCAGACTTACAGCATATGAAGCTGCCTACACAGAGTACTTGAAAAAGGATGTCATAGATAAACCTGAAGCTGCAGTACAGTGGAGAAAGGCGTTATTCGAGATGGTCAACAATGTAAATATAACAGAAAGAAAAAGTCATGATTTGTTGTCACAAGTATATCAAAGAAAGAAGAAATGAAGAAAAGTGATCATTGCAGAGGAGCAAGAAAATCTTTCGTAAGGAGCCGAAAGGCTTAGGAGGGGAAGGATGTTGGAAGATTGATTTTTGGAAACCTTTTTGAAGGAAAATAATTGTAAAATGATAGAAATTTGTAGAAATATTTATGCAATTATTGTAAAAATAATGAAGAGTCTTCCTTATGTAGGATAGAATCTTATATATTTTTTCTAGAATTTTTGGAAACTCCTAGATAGCATATTTTTAGAATAATAGAGGAAAGGACCAAAATCCAAGTGTGAAAAGGGACACTTGAAAATGTATATAAGCTAATTTCCTCTATTATGAGGGGGTTGGTTAATCATTTGTGTATTTGCTATCCAAGTGAATAGAGAAGGAGTTTCTGCTGAAAATCGTGTTTCTCCTCTTCTATGTGGTTTCTTTGATTTGTGAGTCTAGATCTTGTGTATCCATGGAGATTTGTGAGTTTCTATTGTGTAAATCTGTAGAATGTGTATGAAGAGAGCTGAATACTATTGTGTTGAGTGATGAGTTGATGAAAAATGGTGCTGGAGCTGAAAATCGTCTATTTGCACAGAATCGCGATTGTCTCGTCTGTATGATCTAGGTGATATTTTTTTTTTTGACTTCATAATTGTGTTCTGCTAATAAAATAGCATGGAATAGACACCAAGATTGTAGAAAATGGTGTAGATTTGCTCAAGATAATCCAAACCCTAGAAATTTCCTCTTCATCTTCATTATTCTCAGAATTCCAGCCATTATTCTCTTATTTCTTGGATTCTATCATCTTGAAGGGGCTGTGGTCTCAAGAATACTTCCAGGATTGACAAAATAAAGATGTCTTGTTGATTCTTTATGCTAAATGATTGGAGAGGACAACTCCAAAGATCAATAACAAACACCCCCATTGTAGTGGTGCCCAAGAAAAATGGAAAACTGTGTGTGTGATTAACCTTAAAAAAGTTAATGCCGCCACGATTAGAGACAGTTATCCTCTTCCTATCACTGAGCATCTATTAGAAAGGGTAGCAGGCAAAGAAGTGTATAGCTTCCTGGATGGGTTCTCTGGCTACAATCAAGTAGCCATAACTCCAGAAGATCAGCATAAGACGGCTTTTGCCACTGAATGGGGCATATTTGCCTTTAGAGTAATTCCATTTGGGCTTACCAATGCACCAGCTACCTTCCAGAGGCTGATGTGCCATGTATTTAAAGAGTTCTTGAGAAAGAACTTAGAAGTCTATGTTGATGATCTTTGTGCTCATTCTAACATTAGACAAACCCATATTCCTGAACTCAGACAAATCTCTGACAAATGTAGAGAATATCAGGTCTGCTTGAACCCCAAAAAGTGCGTTTTTATGGTCAGGCAAGGCAACATTCTAGGACACATAGTGTCAAAGAATGGCATATCCACTGATGAAGAAAAAGTGAGAGCCATAGCGGAGTTACCTAGACGAAAGAATGTCAAGGAAGTACAAGCTTTCATGGGGCATTGTGGTTATTACCGACGGTTTATACACATGTATGCCATCATAGCAAAGCCTCTGTATGGACTGTTGACTAACTTTGAATGGACTGACGAATGTGAGAATTCCTTCAATGAGCTTAAATGAAGATTGTGTTCAGCACCAATCTTGACCACACCGGATTGGAATAAGCCATTCCATGTCCACGTGGATGCATCCAATTATGCTATTGGGTGTGTACTCGCGCAACCTACCGGTGAAGGTAATATGGATCTTCCAATTGCCTATGCTAGTAGACAGTTGAATGAAGCTGAACGAAATTATACCACTACGGGGAGAGAAGGACTAGGCATGGTATATGTAGTTAAAAGGTTTAGACATTATTTGCTTGCAAATAAGTTCAAATTTTTTACTGATCACCAAGCTCTACTGTACCTGGTAAACAAGCCATGTAATACAGGCAGATTAGTAAGATGGTTTCTCTTACTAATGGAGTATGACTTTGAGGTAGTAGTGAGGAAAGGCAGAACTCACCTGAGAGCAGATCATCTCTCAAGGCTCACATCAGGAGAAGCCCCACAAGGAGTGTCAGATGACTTACCTGATGCTTACTTGTTTAACTTGGAAGTTGTACCGCAGTGGGCTAAGCCATTAGTGCCAGTATTAACCTACGGGCCTAACCACTCAGTAATGGCCACACAGGATAGAGAGGTAGTAAAAGCCCAAAATTATCACATCATGGCAGGAAGTATGTACAAGCGCACGGATCAAGGAATCTTGGCTTGTTGTGTGGAAGAGGACGAGCACGCGAAGTGGTTGCAATTGGCACATGTAGGTGCATTAGAGCAACACTACTCAAAACAACGAACCCTACAAACATTGAGGAGACTTGGAGTGTACTGGCCAACTATGGAAGCAAACATCCATAGAATGTGCAAGGAATGCCCAATTTGCCGCACTAAGCCACCAGTGGAACATGCCACCCTTTATCGCGTGTCTCTAGTGCCAGATTGGAGCGAGCCATTAGTGGCTTTTCTGAGGATGAAAACATTCCCTCAAGATATGACCCTGACGAGACAAAGAAGTCTAGAACAAGAGGCCCTAGATTACTCACTCATTGGTGATAATCTATACAAGCGCGGAAAAGATGGTTACCTGAGACTATGTGTTCATGAGAGTGAATATCTAAAGATCTTGGAAACTGCTCACCAGGGTGTAGCAGGAGGACACTTTGGTCTAGATAGGGTGATCAAAGCAATTCTATTTGCAGGATTTTGGTGGCCCACCCTTCACATGGATGCACATACCTATGTGAAGAGGTGTGAGATTTGTCAGCGAACCCAGTATCCTATACGCAAAGATGAGATGCCACTGAAGCCTATGATGGGCGGACGTGCATTCTCTAAGTGGGGAATAGACTTTGTAGGTCCTATTAATCCCCCAGCTAAGGGCTCACATGCTGAATATATCATCGTGGCCACAGACTATCTAACCAAGTGGGTAGAAGTGAAAGCTACTACAAAAAATGATGCTCAAACAACAGCAAAGTTCTTATTTGAAAATGTGTTCACAAGGTACGGATTGCCGATAGAGTTGGTAAGTGATAGAGGCACACACTTCTTGAATGAAGTCATAGAAAACCTTCTCCAAGAATTCTTGTTGATACATAAGAAATCTGCCCCCTATCATCCACAAGCTAATGGCCAAGCTCAGAGCACTAATAAGATCTTATGCAATGTGCTGACTAAACTAGTGAACAATAAACGCTCTGATTGGGACAAACAGCTACACCATGCTGTTTGGGCATACCGAGTTGCCTATAAAACGGTACTCCAAGCCACACCTTTTCAGATGGTGTACGGTCAGAATGCGGTGCTACCCTTAGATTTTTTGATACCTACATTGAAAATGGCACAAGAGCATGACTGGACAGGCCATGAACTCTCCTCTCGAATCTTTCATCTTGAACGTCTAGGCGAGACACGATTGAGAGCTGTAGCAGGAATCTATGCAACGAAGAAAAGGCAAAAGGCATATTTTGATACACATGTGAAGGATAAAGGCTTGAAAGCAGGAGACCTAGTCCTCGTCTACACATTGAAGCAACATGCACGAAAATTAGAGAAAAGAGGCTATGGACCAATGATTATCAATAGGATCTCCACAAGTGGAGCAGTACAACTAGCCACTCTAGAGGGTGACATACTACCAAGTTACATAAGCGGATGTAGAGTCAAGCTATATCAAGAACCCTTAACTGAAGAAATGCTCAATCGAATTAATACTGCAAAGAAACGCAAGGAAGAGGAAAAGCGAATTCGTGAAGAAGCACAGGCCGAAGCTTTAGAACGCATTCGACGAATGAAACTGCGAAGACAAGGTAGAGATCAGGCCATGACTGACAATCATGAAGCTCATGGTTATCACATTGCCATGTGTGAGGCTTCAGGTAAGCGGACCCATACGATAGTTGATCGGTGACCTTTTGTGACCCTAGAAATAGGACAAGGAGACAGCACAACAAGCATGAGAGCTTTAATTGATTCAGGAGCAGCCACTAGTGCAGTTCGGCTTTCTTATTGCCAACAGTTGCAATTGGAGGTAAAACCCCTAGAAGCATATCTGATAGGATTAGGAGGTGTTGAAACCCCTTGCATGGGAGAGGTGGAACTTCCCCTCTACATACAAGAGGTCCTCATGCCAGCAAAAGTGCTAGTATGTGAAGACGAGGATCTTACCGAACCTGTGGTTTTGGGCCAAGACTGGATCTACGATCACGCAGTCAACCTCAACCTAAGAAGTGGACTTTTTCAGGCTTGGGTAGGCCAAAGCCGTCTTACGATTGAATTAGAAAATCAAGCACTCAAACCAATAGAACAGGCACCAACTCCTGGTCCCTCCAGGAATCCACATAAAGATAATGATGTTGTTCTTGTCCAAAGTTCTATGGTGCAGAGGATTGTCAATCTTACCAAAGGTACAGGAGTCAATGAGGAGTTTGCAGCTGGGCCAAAGGAGTTTCTAAACATGCAGACCAAACATCATACAACACGAAGGAGGTCGTTGATTAAGAAGCAGGAGTGCCAACTAGTGCAACACGGAATACCTCGTGGCGCGAAGCAGATCTGGATACGCAAGGATGGAAAACCCACAGCTCTAGTAGCAGGCTCTCGAGGAGGCAACAAAAAAGCCACACCATCACGGACACAAGTGAAGGAGTACCCTAGGCAACCTCCTAGGCACACCACGTCTATTTGGGTCCCTAAGCGGTCAATGAAGGCTAGCCCCAATGCTAGAATCATATGGGTGCCCAAGGCCTGTTTACGTGCCCAAATAGCTCCAACTCTAGTCACTGGCATAATTCATCACCCACAAGTCCTCTCGAAAAACAACGCAGGAACTCTACCTAAAGACCACCCTAACCCACACTCAACCAAACCGAGGAATGTCTGGAAATGGGTACCCAAAAGGTCCCAAATCCATCACAACCTAGTTCATAAATCTTTGCCTGTCTTTAGCATCTAAGAGCTACGAATCCTCCATCAAGGTTTGGAGACTTAAACCGTGTATCAAACCCCCTGACCCAATCGTGTAAATCCATCCACTCTGATGAAGGTGCATTCTGAGTCCATTGCATAACCAAAGTATGCATCTAGGATAACACTAACCTCTAATAACCACTCACATCTATCACAAACACTTCACCTCTAACCACTAACCATCGGGATTGTCATGTTAGTATTGTGGAGGGAACACCATTATATCATGTTTCCTATGCAACACTAATGTGCTTTCTTCTTCTAGTAGATAAGCATCAGAAGTATCATGGCAGCAGTAGTAGGAACAAGCTCCCAGGTGGGCACTGGTAATCAAAGCAATTGGGATACCATGCCTGTGGAAGCCCCACTGACAGCAAGGCCTGAAGAGCTTTTGAACGTGAGAAGAATTCCTATCTCAGATCCACCAAATGGCCTAACAGAAAGAGTGAAGGGGCATTCTCACTGGTTCAATGAGATGCCTGGAGACTTGGGAGATGCCGACCACATCTGGGAGTCAAAGTTGGAATTCGGTGGCGTCTGGTGGACATTTCAATTCTTCTCGAGAGAATTCGAAACATTACAGAATGCAGATCCTCTTCAGAATATTTGGCAGAAAGCAGGTTTGCAAGACTACTTTAGTGCAGCTTTGCCTAGGCTGGATTTTCTTAGGTGCTACTATTTGATAGCCACACTAAAGCCGACTGGAGATAAGGATCATTCAGGCACATTCCTGGTGCTCTCTCTATTGAACCAGGAAGAAATGAAGAAGTTTGAGTTGAATGTTACTTTAATCAGGGAAGCTCTTCAGATGTATGGCACCCACGTTCCCTCTGATCGAGATCCTTTGATACCAGAGTCGATGAAGAACAACAGAATCAAGAAGTTAAAGGAAATGTGTGCCCTCACCCTCAACATCGCCATACCCCTGCGGATGTGCCTTCAGCACTTTGCATTTCCAGCTCAAGACCGCTTCACCCAACCACATAAGAAAATATGGTATGGATTGTACCTAGCAGAGACTGGAAGCTTGCCAATTAAAATGCCTGTATGGATCTTGGACCAACTATATGAAGTAGGCAAGCGGGGCGTGAGGAAGCATACCTTGAATGGCTGCTGTGCGATTACCAGAATTATCTATAGATGCCTTGTATATCATGTGCCGATCGCAAGGGCCCTCAAATATTCACAACTAGAATTCTTCAAGGGGCAGAAGTCAGGAGTACAACCTACAAAAAGAATGCGTGGCTCGCTTTCCTAGGTTCTCATTCCCCGTGAGGCCGCCACAGAAGCCTCCCCTAGAGAAGAGGCCCGAGTAGACCCTTTCACCATCCATCTCCAAGGAACACAATCAGGCGATAGGATACAACCCACTCCATCTGCCCCTCCACTACCCACCGATGCTGAGTTTGCATCCATGGCCACATTAGCAGAGGATCCCAATTTTGACTTTGAAAACTTCCTGCAGAATGCCAACCTATCTGATAGTGAGTGTTTTTCTGACAATGCCGGTCCTGGATCATCATCCCAAAGAGAACAGCCACAAAGAGAGGCAAGAAGGGTACATTGGGAAGATGAGACACAACATCCTCATGCTCAAAGTACACAGAATCAGGAAGAAGCACGAGGAAATGAGCCAGAGGACAGTGAAGAGGAAGCTCCTGCCTACACGGCACAACTCAAATGGCTCTACAAGACAATCAAGCAGGTACAGAAAAGACACAAGTTATCGGAAGAAGCAAATAGAGCACTAGTGAACCAGATGCTGCAAGCGGAGAATGTCAACCCGCATTTTGTCGAATCATTGAATCTCTTGGCAGAAACATGTGGAATAGGAGAATCCATGAGGACCATGGTCTATCGTGATACCCCTCCATATGACCAACGAAGGATCGATACAAGACCTCGACGGGGAAAAATGATTCAAATGGAAGTCTCTGCCACACTGCCTACCACAACCTCAGAAGATGTTCACATGACCAGCCCAACTCCCAGTGAGGAACCAGATGTAAATACGCAGATACCGTCTCCACCATCACCTCCCAGCCGGCCCTCAGTACCCTTCCCCACTAGTCTTCCTGAACAACCAATAACCACCCATGATGAAACCATGATACACACCACTACTCATCTATCCTTCCATTTACCTACATCCACCACTTCCACCCGATTTTTTGAATCCCATATAGGTCATCCTGCAACCGATCAAACTATAATAGGTCACCCTTCATATCTGTCAGCCCTCGAACAACCACTTGCCACTAGCCAAACCTTAACACACCCATTTCCATCCACCAATACATTTCCTCCCTCCCAACCCCTATCCACTGTACCCCTGTTAACCCCCTTAGAATCAACCCAAGTCACCCAACCTTCATTCTGGACAAACCTTGTAAATATACTCCAACAAGTTGAGAATTATAATAAAAAGTCCCTTCCCCAACCCCACTCCTCACTGCCACCACTAACACACCACCTACCATTCCCGTATTCACAATTCACACTTCACACACTATCACATCCGATCCCATGGATATTTCACCATCCACAGGAGCACCCACCACCACGTCTGTTCCACCATCATCACATTTCACTTCACTCATAGGCACATCATCCACTTTTCCTTTTTCCATTTCCCGACCCTTTGCATGTTCCACCTCTACCCATGCATCCACATCATTTAGTAATGCACTAGACACCATGGTTGAAGTGGCCACTCAGCTTAAGCAAGAGTATAAGTTATTGGAAGAAAATAACTTAGAGCTGTGCAATCTCTCGGCTCAACTCCAGGCACGCGTCGATGCCTTGGAACTAGGTAATACAACACTACAACACCAAGTGACTACCCTCCAACAATCGAATGCAGAACTGGAAGCTAAGTATACAGAGACAGGTAAAGCTATGGAGGAACAACTCAGAGATCAATTGGGCCGCAATGCTAGATTACAAAGAAACATGACTCTACTTCGTCGCCACTTAGCAGCAGCTCAAGAAGAAAACCGAAGGCTACAGCAGCAAAACCAAGAGAATCTGGAAGCAGCCATTGAAAATACTCCAGGGGCACCCATCGACCCTGCCAAATTCCAAGCCATCCCCTCAGAAAGCATACAACAAATATTGGAAACCTATGCCAATCTCTTAGAAGCACATGATCATCTTGCCGACCAAGTAAAGGACCTACAGAGATCCCAAGTGCCTACACCACACCAACGAGAACCTAAAGAGATGGCCAATGCTGCAACCTCACCAGAGCCCAAATCATCAATGACGAATGAGGTACTTGACCTACGACAGCAGGTGACTGAATTGAAGCTCAAGTTGTTACAGTATGAACAACCCCCCTCTCCACCTGATCAACCCATAGAAGAAGAAACAGTAGTCATTCCAGTGGAGGAGACATTTGAAGGCAACTATGAGCCTCAAGAGGCAGAATTACGGAGGAAGGCCAAGACACATATGAGGAGCCCCCGTCGGCATGGATGAAGCAGGTAGAGGAGATGGGCCACACTCACGAAGAGCGCGTAGCAACTCAGATGCTGGCCATGAAAACCATTGAGGAGACCATACTCAAGTCAAAATATTTCTCGAACTTGGCTCCTAGGCGGTTGATCACCAGTTCGGAGTTACAATATAAGCCCTATTTTGTACTGCTGGCTGACTATAATGCTGAGATCAAACGCATAACCAACCAGTACCCTATGTTCGCAACACAGCTCGAACCCGAGGACATTCCAGAGGCAGCCAGAAAGGGGGCCATATTCCAACCCATATGGAGGCAAAAGTTACTGGAGACCTATCCGGAGATGTTATGAACATGGGATCACGCTCCCATGCATTTGAAGTATAACCCTTGCTTTGGGCCAGTACAAAGAAGAAGATCATGGAAAGCATTCGCCATCAAGGTTCAGAACAACGCAAATTGTAAAGAATGGCTTAATTACCCCGCAATCACACCCCCAACCGACACACCTACAGTATCATACATGATAGCCACCATCAGACATTGGATGCCACGCCTCCACCCCATGCCGGATGTCGCTGCTCAAATGATGCTCAAAATTTTGGACCTGATGCAAGTGGTGCTAAAGACCTTTCGAAATGTACGTAACATCCAGCCTTCAATTCCGGGCTTCATCAATGGTAATTATGATTTGTTGTATGACATGAGCACGACCCCGAGCATTCGAGTGGCTTACACATGGCATGCATGAATAAGATATCTCCCTGCCTGTTACAAGCAAACCTTTGATGATATGTTCACCACGGGGTTTTGGGAGTCACACTCAGAAGTGTTCGCACCACGCCCAACCCACCTGCTACAACTGTTTGCGTGTGAACAAACCATGCATTCGGAGCTCTACACCACACCACACCCCGATCTGCCGGGAGCAGTCAATTGGGATGCCCTCCAAAGAGATTTGGTCTGGGGACTACGCATCAAGGAACAAGAAGTGGCAACCGACCTCCTGCAAAAGTACATTGATCAAACAGTGGAGCAGAGGTCTGTCAGAGGTGACAGATGCTAGGGGGGGAGAGTGTTGGCAGATGAAGCAAGTACGAGCATACACACAGATCTAGCACTAAGGCAACCCATTAAATTTTTCCAAACCTTACACCATGTTAAAAGTGATTCTTATCACTAAAAACCCTTGTAAATATCATTTCACCTTTTTGTAGCTCCATTTTTGTACAAGCCGAGGAGTCCTCGAGCTTGGGGAGCCTTAGAAGTAGTTGCCTGCCAATTTTCATATTTTTTAGATCTCGTTTGAGCCCTCAAATAAGCCCTGGGACCTAATTTTTAACTAGGCCGGACACTAGGTGTGGACAGGGCCAAAGCTAGTCAAAAAACTATAACTAGAGCTAGAGAGCTCATTTTTGGGTAGCTTCTTGTAGTTTTGAGCTTGTATGAGAACTTGGTTGCAATAGAAGTGATTCCATTGTCTTACTCTCTTTGTTCTTGCCGTGTGTGCACGTGTGTGTGTATGTGTGTGCATGTTAGTATGCTTCTCACTCACACATTTGTGCCTTCACTTGCTCGAGGTCTTCACACCATCCTCATGTCTTCCCGGATTGACATTAAAGGAGGTGCTACTCATCACTGAGCTACAACATGGAAGGGCTTATTCCAATCCAGTGTGGTGAATATTGGTGTTGAACACAATCTTCTTTTGAGCTCATTGAAGGAGTTTTCACATTCATCAGTCCATTCGAAGCTAGTCAAAAGTCCATACAGAGGCTTTGCTATGATGGCATACATGTGTATAAACCGTCGGTAATAACCACAATGCCCCATGAAAGCTTGTACTTCCTTGACATTCTTTGGCCTAGGTAACTCGGCTATGGCTCTTACTTTCTCTTCATCGGTGGATATGCCATTCTTTGACACTATGTGTCCTAGAATCTTGCCTTGCTTGACCATGAAAACACACTTTTCTGGGTTCAAGCAGACTTGATATTCTCTGCATTTGTCAAAGATTTGCCTGAGTTCTGGTATATGTGTCTATCTAATGTTGGAATGAGCACAGAGATCATCAACATAGACCTCTAAATTCTTCCTCAGGAATTCTTTAAACACATGACACATCAATCTTTGGAAGGTTGCAGGGGCATTGGTCAGCCCGAATGGCATTACCCGAAAAGCGAATATGCCCCACTCTGTGGCAAAAGCTGTCTTATGCTGATCTTCTGGAGCTATGGCTACTTGATTGTAGCCCGAAAATCCATCAAGGAAGTTGTACACTTCCTTGCCTGCTACTCTTTCTAAGAGATGTTCTGTGATAGGAAGCGGATAGTTGTCTCGAATTGTGGCTGCATTGACCTTTTTCAAGTTAATGCACACACGTAGCTTTCCATTCTTCTTGGGCACCACTACAATGGGGGATACCCACTCAGTGTGCTCAATTTCATAGATGAATCTAGCTTCTACCAGACGATCTATCTATTCTTTGATCTTAGCAGCATAATTATCATTGTATGTGTATGGCTTTTGCTTGGAGGGTTTGGCATCTGAGGTCATGGGGATAGTGTGTGAGCATATGTCTGGATCAACACCCTTCAAATCCTTGTAACTCCAAGCGAATACATCTCTGTATTCTCTTAGCAAGGCTATTAACGCATGCTCTTCTTCCTATGTTAGGTCATGACCTATGTACGTGCATCTCTCCTCTCCTTCTTCTAGGGCTACCACTATTTTCTTGGTGGTTTCTTTGTTATCATAGGCTTCTCCTGATTGTGCCTCTCGCTTAGGCATTCTTACCATGACTCTCCTGTCGTCTATCTCATACTTTTTAAAGTTTTCAGGGACCTCAAACAAAGATTCTTCTTCTTCTGGTGTGACTTCTCTCTTCTTTCTTTTCTTTCCTTCATCCTTAGGGGTCACTTGTGTGGCTAACCGTACATCATTTGTTATCTCTCTGTGTCTCTGGGGTTGAAATTCTACTTCATAGAAGTATTCTTCATCTGATGCAAAAGGTGGGTCCATAATGATTGACTCTAGATCGGAGTTGCTCGCATCCTCAAATGCATCGAGGCTAGGTTCACACTCTTCTAAAACTGCATCTCCCATGATTTACTTTATGGAGAAAACTGAAATGTCATAGCCATCCTCATCACAGTGTGGTGTCCATTGTTCTTCATTGATGGCTACATCCATGGTTGCTAAGATTTCTGCCCAGCCGTGGGGTTCAAATTCTTCATCAGGAAATACTACAGGTGCATAGGCTGGGTCTTGAATGGATCTATGTGTTTCTTTTGCACCTATCTCTCTGGCTTTTTCTCTCTTCTCTTCTTCTACTGCCACTTTGCACATCCATAAGTGGGTGTCTTCATGCATCCATGAGGATCCTAATCCTATGGAATGCACTGACTCCGTGTCATCCTTGGCTCTATGGATGGGATTCCATTGAATGGGCGGTACTTCTCTATGAGAGTAATCCTTGAGATTGACTTTGGTTGTAACTCCTAAGTGTTGCAAGTATAAGGAATTGGTTCCCCAGTCCTGTACTACTTGCAATTGCCGCATAAATGGCCTTCCCAAAATCATCTCGTAGGCTTGGTTTCTGCTAAAGTCGCATATAGCAAAAGTATGTTCGAACTCAACACCACATGTAGTGAGAGTTATGCCTTCTAGCAATCCCAAGGGCCACTTGTTTGGCTGGTGTTGGTAACTCAAGAACAGGGCATCTCTCAAGATATTGCCTAAATCTTCTTCCTGCAAGTCTCACGGTCTCTTGAGGGGTCTGCTTGAAGCTATGTATCAATGAGGAAGTATTATGCTTATGCCACTTTTAGAGAATTCGGTGATGAAAGCCTCTAAGAGTTGGTCTATGCTCCTGAATTGTCTCTCATTCAATGGTTGAAACCACGTAAGGGCTGTGTTCCTCAGGGTTAGACCAAAGGCATTATACTGCGTGAATAGGTCCTCAACTTGTTCAGATCTCAAGACTTGCCTAAACTTGGCCACATGATCATATGGGTCTCCTGCGCCATCGAAGTAATTCTTCATGGACTTAACTAACTGAGTCGGTCTCAAAATCCTGGTGTGTTCCCTAGGCCTTGGCAGAGGGAAATCATCAGCATTCCTTTGGTTCCTTGGGGCTCTAAGTCCCTCAGGTTCCACTCTATTTGTTTCAGTTCTCGTTCCTTCTCTTCCCATTGGGTTGGCAAAGCTTACCTCCAGTCTATCTCTATGTCGGTCTCTTTGAGTTCCATGAACATGGGATTTTCCAGCTCCGGGGTGACCAAAGGACACATTCGATCTTGGCTGGGGGAAAATAAATTCACCTTTCCAAGTGTAAGCATGCCTATCATTTTCTGTAACCACAAAGACCCTCTCTGAAGCATGATCCAGGTAGGTCACTCTGCCTGGACTATCAGGATCTTTGAACTCATATATCATGATTGTTCCTTCCTCATTCGGCTGATTAGATCTATACCTCCAAAAGGCTTCATCAGTCTCTCGGTTTAGGATTAGATCTATGCTTTTATTATCTTGAGGAATCCACTCTTGTGTGATAATCCTAGTGAGCACAGATTTGCCTCGGGGGGTTCTAGGTTCTACACCCATGTTTCCTTGCTCTAGGTCACCTAAGTCCGTTTCTGGGACCACATTCCCAAATTCATCTGTCCTATCTGGATGATTGGTGACTACATATATTGTCCCTTCCTTGTCTAGGTATGCTCCGTTTTCAAACTTGACAGCTGGGTGCTCTAGTCCAATGGATTAATCAAGGTTTTTAATCTGGACCACAGATCTTCCTAGGCCGTCCTCATAGATGCTAGCACCTAATCGGTTGGTCCTAAGGAATTCGAGTTGCATCTTGTAAGGACCTTCCACCCTATGTAAATATGGCACTCCAGAACTTCCTGTAGGTCTATCCATACCATGGGATATCTCAGACTCGCTAGTCTCAAAGCTAGGGTAGTACGAATGATGGCTCAACTGCTGGGCCCAAGACCTAGCAGTATGATTGACACTAGCCTCTGAAGATCTAAGACTTTGTCTATCTCTCCCTAGGTGTCGTCCTGATCTAAGGTTCATAAGCCCAATTGAATAATCCCAATTTTTTTTCCCAAGTACACTTTGCGTTGCTGAGTTCTTTTGTATCAGTCACTTGTTCTTTTTTAATTGCTCTTAGGGTGTCACTTCTTTTCCAATTAATCTTCGTCGCAAGGAACACTTAAGTTTTTATCGTACTTCGAGTGCGGTCGCTCGATTTAATTTCTTTTCCCTTAGGTTGTTTCGCAATTGTAATCTCCTAGCACTTGCACTTGAGTGATTAGAGTTCTTGGACTTGGTTGTTCTTAACGTGTTGCTAATTAATCAAAACCTCTATCTGTACTTAGCCTATGCTAGGGATTGACAGAGGGTGTTGAGAATTTCCAACCTTAAGTTTCTTCCCTTGGTTGCCCTTGTATGCCCAGGAAGCGTGTTCCCAAGCTCGCACTTACTCTTGCTTCGAAGTACCCTTCGATGCTCTCAAAGAACCTGAAAAAGTCCACAATTAGCTCAAGAATTGAATTCAGTTGACAGACAGATCACTTTCATGCATGTAATTCACAGACTCAATTGCCTTTTGCCTCTATGGAAATCAATCCCAAGGGAAACTTAGTATTCCTACCCTGGGATATGGTCACTTCAAATTACCCTATCTAATAATCCTGACATTAATTCTACAATAAGTAGTGGAAGTTTTGGTTGTACTCCCCACGAGCTTTCCAACAAAACAAAAATCACCGCAATCGGGTTTCGTATGAGGAAGTTATGTCCATTTAGGGTTTTGGGGCCAAATCAGGATTTTAAACAGGTTAGCAGGCAGACAGGACTTCTCTAAATGCTTTGGGGTATCGGCCTCACAGGCAATGATGAACCCTAGTATTTGTTCCACAATCTGTCAAAAATAGACTACTCTCTTTTGCCCTAAAATATTAGCCAGATTTGCCCGTCAATCGCGTTCGCAAGCTCTGTCAATCGCGATTGATAGGTCAGTCACGATCGATGTGTCGGTCGCCATTGACAGGTCCGTCGTGGCTGTCAGTCGCGATTGATAGGCCAATCGCGATTGAAACGTGGCCCGGATTTTCAGTCGATCGTGGTCAAAGGGTCGTTGACTCTATCAGTCACGATTGATGGGTCGATCGCGATTGATAGGTCCGTCGCGAGGGTCTGTCCGTCGTGGTCAAGCAATCGTTGATTGGGTCGGTCGCGATTGACAGGTCCGTCGGGGCTGTCAGTCGCGATTGATGGCTCGATCGCGATTGACACGTGTCACGCGTAGGTTCTGTTAGTTGTGGTCAGTCGGTCATTGACTCTATCGGTCGCGATTGACGTGTCGATCGCGATTGATAGAGCCGTCGGCATGTGTCCGTCGTGGTTTGTCGATCGCGATTGACAGGGCGATCGCGATTGACAGAAATCTGAGGAATTTTAAAATTTGAAACACACATTTGGGAAGCTCTAGGCCTGTAGATTATGGTTATGTACTTTGTTTAGCAAAAAGATCATTTTTTTTGTCGGTCGCAATTTTTGACAGAGGTCAATGCCTCGAGACCTGCACAGTCAAATTTTTTACCTGCTGGAGCTAGTGCAGCTACTGGGGATGCTGGTTCCTGTAGAAAATCTCAAAAAACACAGAAAATCACAAGCACACAAACGCTCTCTCGCTCTCTCTCACAAGTGAAATGAGGGGAATGGTATGGGTGGGGTGATATGACAAAAAACTGAAACTTTTTGCGATGATGGAGATGGATGTGGGAGATGGTGAGGATGATGATGGTGATGAGAAAACAAGAGAAAATAGGAAAAAGGTGAAGAAAATACCTATAACTCCAATGCATCAACTTTACATCTTACCATCACACGCTCGTGCTCAAAGCTCGATCCTCGGCAACGGCACCAAAATTTGGTGTAGCTCAATGATGAGTAGCACCTCCTTTAATGTCAATCCGGGAAGACGTGAGGATGGTATGATGACCTCGAGCAAGTGAAGGCACAAGTGCGTGAGTGCAAAGCACACTAACATGCACACACATACACACACGCACACACAAGGCAAGACAAAGAGTGAGAAGCAATGGAGTTCTTTAGATTACTTTCAAAAAGCTCGTACAAGTTCAAATCAATTACAAGCTAACCACAAAAATGAGCTCTCTAGCTCTATTTATAGTTTTTTACTAGGTTTTGGCCTTGTCTAGACCTAGTGTCTGGCTTAGTTAAAAATTAGGTTCTCTACCCTATTTGGAGGTTCAAACGGAGTCTAAAAAATGTGAAAACTGATAGGTAGGTACTTCTAAAGCTCCTCAAGCTCATGGACTCCTTGGCTTGCACAAAATGGAGCTACAAAAATATGAAATGGTATTTACAATGGTTTTTAGTGATGAAAATCACTATTTTTGTAGGGATTTTTGTTGGAGCAAGTCTATGACAAGCCTAAGTATTGGCTTGAGTCTCACAAAGTCTTAGAAGAAGCTTTAAAAAGAAGACTATGTAAAGTTCACTTGTGAACTACCTCTTGTAACTTTTGAAGAGTTTACTTAATGTAAAAGTAAGAGAATCTTAAGTGGTTGAGTCCACTTGATCAAGAATGGAAAGAAGAGCCACGAATTTGTGATTTGTGGCAGGTAGAGAATCAAATCAATCATTGATTGATTGGAGAGTGATTAAGGGAAGTTAGCCTCCCAAACTCAACTATAAATAGATGGCAATTTTAGTCGTGGTTAGAGAGACCTATGTGAAGACCTCCAAGAGCTGAGCTTTATGCCATATCAAGGTGTGATTGCAAGGCACACGTTCATTTTCATGATTATTTGGTTTCATCTTTCCATGTTCTTGTGAAGTGTACTACTCACTGCCATTACTCTCAGTTTTCTCAGTCAGCTTGCAGAGATGTTTTCTCTGAGCTTGGTGCATCATTTTCAGTGATTTAACTTGGTAAAGTTAGCTCTATAAGTCTACTATATTCTCACAAATTTTCATGTCATTTGGATGTTGCAATCTTCAGTTATGTTCATTTGAAGTCAACAGGGTCTGTTCATCTTCACTTCTCTGTCAGGTACCCGACCTTTTCACTCATCTTGTCAGAGCCATTTCTCAGTGGTTACGTATCCAAATTCAGTGATTTAAAGCTTGTTGGATTCATCTCACGGTCTAGTATAACCATACAAATTTTCATAATCACTGAATTCCTAAATTTGGAGTTATGTTGATTTTTCTGCTCACTGGTCTATTTCTATAGCAGCCCGTGAAAATCGGGATGATGTCATCACTTGTTAAAACTCATTCTCAGTGTGTGGTTCATTATTTTTGATGCGATTACTCTTGAAAGTTAGGTCTTTAGGTTGCCTAGACTTCCCCAAGAGGAATTGAGCTAATTGCTGTTGTGCTCAGAGAATTATGTAAAACACTGGACATGTGTATGAACCAAGAATAGCAAGTTTTCACCTCTGAGCTAACTCCAACTTATCTGTTTTGATCTATCTTTTTTAGAGTGATCTTCCAAGGTACATAGGGTGTCTAATACATCCATTGGCAAGCTAAAAGAGCCCACCATATACTCCTGGAGTTCATTTGGCTGGTGTAGATCAAGGATTTTGCAACACCTCTTCATCTTCAAGCACATACCTATCCATCTCTTCACAGTGGTATCAGAGCAAGGTTGGACAACATGGCAGATGGATTTCCTTCATCAATTGACAAATTAGACAGAGGTAACTACTCAACTTGGTCATTAAGAATGGAAGCCTATCTCCAAGGTAGAAGTTTATATGGTTATGTGGCTGGAGATGAAGTTATGCCAAGTTTCAGGAACAAAAGTCAACCAACACAAGAAGAGCAAGAAAGATTGAGCACATGGTGCTCCAAGGATGCACTTGCAAGGTCTTATCTCCTCAACTCTATCTCAGATTTTTTGTTGCCTCACATTAGAAGTTGTAAGACATCTCAGGAAGTGTGGGATGCACTTGAAGCTTTCTTTTCTTCAAGTACCAAAGCTAGGAAGCATCAACTATGGCTGGAGTTCACAACTCTCAAGAAGGCTCCCAAACAAAATGTGACTGATTTTGTCACAAAGCTCAAGGACATAGCGGATCAGTTGGGAAGCATTGAAGAGGTAATAGATGAAGAGCAAATTGTAAGGCAGGTCATCAATGGCTTGAAGGCAGATGATAAGTGGGAAGCATTCACCACAGCTATGGATTTGTACATGGACATGCATGTACCTGATTTCAACACACTCATTGGACAACTACTTACTCAAGAGGCAAAGCTTATCAAAAATGGAGAAAGCTCTAAAGGTAATCAATCTTCAGCTTTATACACAGATAAAAGCAAGTCTAAAGATAACAAAGGAAAGGCAAAGAAAGTGGATGATGAAGCAGGTACATATCAAGCTAACTATGCAGGTAGAGGAAGACATGGCAGAGGTAGAGGAAGAGGAGGTAGACAAGGCAGGGGGAGATCCCAAGACTCCAACTCATGTTCTATTTGTGGATTAACTAATCATACAACTGAAAAGTGCTTTAGGAATTCCAGGAATCAAAGAGGCAGAGGATACAATAGAGGAAGTTATGGCTACTCAAGAGGAAGGTTCAACAACTACCATGGCAACTACAACAACTACAATCATTCAAACTATCAAGGAGGCTACAAAGAAAGGAGAGACTACAATAACTACACACAAGACTCAAACAAAGAGGATTCATTATTGATCATGAACATGGCTATGCCACAAGGTAAATCTGATGAGCATATTTTCTACATAGATTCAGGTTGTTCAAATCATGTGGCAGGAAATGTGGCACTCCTATCAGATTTAGAAGATCCAAGGAATAAGCATGAGGTAAAAATAGGAGATGATACAAAACATCCTGTGGAGAAAATAGGCAATGTCAAAGCACCTGATGGAAACATCAACCTACTCAGTAAGGTACTCTATGTCCCTACCATTACAAAGAATTTGATAAGTGTTGGGCAGATAGTAGAGAAAGGGTTGCAAGTCAGGTTCACAAAAGCAAGAGCATTTGTTGAAGATCCAAGTCAAGGATTCAGAAGAATTGCAAAAGGTGAAAAGACAGGTAGATTGTTCACATTTGAATTACAGGACACTAGAAACATTGCTCTCTTTAATTATGGTAGTCAGACACTCACAGAATTGGAAGTATGGCACAAAAGGTTAGCACATATTGGTGAAAGGTCATTAAAGCAAATCTGCAGGGACCAAAGTGTACTTGGACTTCCTAATTTGTCAAAACAACATATGATTTATAAGTGTAGTGAATGTCAATTTGGAAAGTCTCACAGGTTACCATTCATGAAGAAAGGTTATATGCATGGAGATCTCTTGGAGTTGGTTCATACAGATGTATGGGGACCTAGCAAGGAAGCTTCAATATCTGGATCAAGGTATTATGTTTCCTTTATTGATGATTGCAGCAGATGGACTATCCTATTCTTTATGAAACAAAAAGATGAAGTTTTTTCATGTTTCAAAAGATATTTGGCTCTTGTGGAGAATCAAACAGGTAAATCACTAAAAAGGCTAAGGTCAGATGGAGGGGGAGAATACTTCTCCCATGAGTTTGATTCTTTTCTTCAAGAAAGAGGAATCAAAAGAGAGGTAACTACAAGGTACACTCCTGAGCAAAATGGAGTGGCAGAAAGGAGGAATAGGACAATTGTTGAAGCTACAAGGTCTATGTTAAATGAAAAGCATTTACCTAATTACTTATGGGCTGAGGCTATATCTATAGCCACTTACTTGATTAACAGGTTGCCTTCAAAATCCCTTGATGGGATGACTCCATATGAGGCTTGGAATGGAAGAAGACCAAGCTTAGATCATTGTAAAATTTTTGGATGTATTGCTTTTGCTCATGTTCCTTCACAGGTTAGAGGCAAGATGGATCCAAAGGCAGAAAGGTGTGTATTTATTGGATATGACAACAATCAAAAGGGCTACAGGTTATACAACCCTACCAACAAAGGATTCTTGCTAAGCAGAGATGTAGTTTTTGATGAGAACAATTCATGGTATGAATTCATGCAGGAAGGTCAATTTACCATATAATCTTGAAGAAGATTTTCCAAAGCTTGGTAGAGAACAACCGAAGATTGAAGAACAAGACACCTCAGAGGATGATGAAGAATCTCAGATGGAAAAGATCAAAGCATGGAAGTCTAAAGGTAAAGCAAAATTGCAGGAACTTGGACATGAGGCAGAATCATCACATCATGGCCTAAGAAGATCTATGAGGGAAAAGAAAAAACCAGAAAGGTATGGGTTTGACACCTCATTAGTAACTAAACATTCTATCTACATAGCACAGGACATAAACCAAGAGGAGCCATCATCATTTGAAGAGGCCAAAGCAAAAACAGAATGGAAGCATGCAATGAAGGAAGAGATTGAAGCACTTGAGGAAAACAACACTTGGGATTTGGTGCCCAAGACTTCATCCATGAAGGTAATAGGCTCAAGATGGGTCTATAAACTCAAGAAGAATTCTGATGGTTCCATTAACAGGTATAAGGCAAGGCTTGTAGCAAAAGGCTTTGCACAAACTCAGGGAATTGATTATGAGGAGACCTTCTCTCCTGTGGCAAAGATGCCTACTATTAGGGTTTTGCTTAGTATTGCCTCTTCCAAGAATTGGAAGATACTTCAACTAGATGTAAAGAATGCATTCTTGAATGGTTGGATAACAGAAGAGGTATATATGGCACAACCACCTGGTTTTGAGAATCAAGTTTATCCTGATTATGTGTGTAAACTTAACAAAGCATTGTATGGTCTCAAGCAAGCTCCAAGAGCTTGGAATTTCAGGCTTGTTTCATTCTTGCAGGACAAAGGCTTTCAACCAAGCAAGGCAGATCCTTCACTCTTTATTAAAAGAGTAATTTTGAGGTCATCTACCTATGTGTATATGTAGATGATATTATATTGACAGGAAATGATGCAGATGGTATGAAGAAGATCAAAGATCAGATGAGAGAAGAGTTCAAGATAAGTGATTTGGGTTCACTTACCTACTTCCTAGGTTTGGAAGTTGTCTACAAAGATCATGGTTTGTTTCTCACTCAAAGAAAGTACATTAAGGACATGTTGGCAAAATTCAAGATGCAAGATTGTAAGATTGCAGGTACTCCAATGGAGGTCAATCACAAATTGAGCTCACATGAAGGTGAACTCATAGAGGACATCACATCATATCAAAGTCTAGTGGGTAGTCTCAACTATGCCACATTGACAAGAGTAGATATATGTTACAGTGTGAGTGTGCTAAGCCAATTTATGCACACACCAAGGAAACCACATATGGATGCTGCCAAAAGGATTCTCAAGTATGTCAAGCGAACCATAAATGAAGGACTTTATTATCCTTATGTATCTGATTTAGGTTTGAAGCTATTTTCTGATGCAGATTGGGCTGGCTCCAAGGAAGATAGAAGGAGCACTTCAGGTTATCTTACCTTTGCAGGTTCAAAGCTTATTTCATGGTCATCCAAGAAGCAACCCACAGTTGCTCTCTCTTCTACTGAAGCTGAATATAGAGGTCTTGCCATAGCTACACAAGAAGCTATGTGGATGAAGACATTATTCAAAGATCTTGGATTGGAGTTTGGAACTCCAACTATTTTTGGTGACAATATGAGTTCTATTCACTTGGCTGCTAATCCTATTTTTCATGCAAGGAATAAACATATTGAAGTTCATTATCACTATGTACGAGAGAAGGTTCTAAGCAAAGAGATTCAAATATCATATGTGTCCACTCATCAACAATGTGCAGATATTCTAACCAAAGCATTGGATGGTACAAAGCTTTGCAAATTCAAGGCTATGATTGGTTTGCAGGTAATCTTAGAAGATTGAAGACCTCAAGCATACTTGGCTTGAGAGGGAGCTGTTGGAGCAAGTCTATGACAAGCCTAAGTATTGGCTTGAGTCTCACAAAGTCTTAGAAGAAGCTTTAAAAAGAAGACTATGTAAAGTTCACTTGTGAACTACCTCTTGTAACTTTTGAAGAGTTTACTTAATGTAAAAGTAAGAGAATATTAAGTGGTTGAATCCACTTGATCAAGAATGGAAAGAGGAGCCACGAATTCGTGATTTGTGGTAGGTAGAGAATCAAATCAATCATTGATTGATTGGAGAGTGATTGAGGGAAGTTAGCCTCCCAAACTCAACTATAAATAGATGGCAGTTTTAGTCGTGGTTAGAGAGACCTATGTGAAGACCTCCAAGAGTTGAGCTTTATGCCATATCAAGGTGTGATTACAAGGCACACATATGTATCAGTAAGTCATTGTATTGTACAAGCAATATACTTTCATTTTCATGATTATTTGGTTTCATCTTTCCATGTTCTTGTGAAGTGTACTACTCACTGCCATTACTCTCAGTTTTCTCAGTCAGCTTGCAGAGATGTTTTCTCTGAGCTTGGTGCATCATTTTCAGAGATTTAACTTGGTAAAGTTAGCTCTATAAGTCTAATATATGCTCACAAATTTTCATGTCATTTGGATGTTGCAATCTTCAGTTATGTTCATTTGAAGTCAATAGATCTGTTCATCTTCACTTCTCTGTCAGGTACCCGACTTTTTCACTCATCTTGGCAGAGCCATTTCTCAGTGGTTACTTATCAAAATTCAGTGATTTAAAGCTTGGTGGATTCCGCTTACTGTCTAGTATAACCATACAAATTTTCATAATCATTGAATTCCTAAATTTGGAGTTATGTTGATTTTTTGGCCCACTGGTCTATTTCTGTAGCAGCCCGTGAAAATCGGGATGATGTCATCACTTCTTAAAACTCATTCTCAGTGTGTGGTTCATTATTTTTTATGAGATTACTCTTGAAAGTTAGATCTTTAAGTTGCCTAAACTTCCCCAAGAGGAATTGAGCTAATTTCTACTGTGCTCAGAGAATTATGTAAAACACTGGACATGTGTATGAACCAAGAATAGCAAGTTTTCACCTCTGAGCTAACTCCAACTTATCTGTTTTGATCTATCTTTTTGAGAGTGATCTTCCAAGGTACATAGGGTGTCTAATACATCCATTGGCAAGCTAAAAGGGCCCACCATATACTCCTGGAGTTCATTTGGCTGGTGTAGATCAAGGATTTTGCAACACCTCTTCATCTTCAAGCACATACCTATCCATCTCTTCACAATTTCTTCTAACATTTTGACATACATTCCCTAGAGCTCCCTACTTGCTCCTTCTTCTTGTGTGCCCAACTCTTTGATGCCTGAAAAATTTAAATGGCCTACTTGCCAGATCTTCTTTGACTACTGTGTCTGCTTGTGCTTTCTCTTCGCTCCGACTCCCTACGTAGGCTTCCTTGTCTTGTGACTCCTTCAGTTCCTTGACTACTGCCAACAGCCCCTTTTGTTGAGAATCCATCATTGTAGTTTGAAGGGTTGGAGGCTTGGTAGGATGTAAGGGGGTTGTCTTGGGTATTGGTGAGAAATTGGATTGAGGAGGGCATTGAAAAGTAGGTGGATGTTGAAAAGTAGGCGGGCATTGAGAAGTAGGAGAAGAAAAAGTAGAAAAAGGATGCTTGAAGGGAAAAGTGGGCTTGATTGGTTGTGGTCATTGATGTGTCTGTTGTAAGCGAATGGACTTCATGATGGATTGAAACTCTTTCTCAACATCATGTGCAAAAGAAATAGCTTCATAGAGGGTTGTCAGACGTAGGGTGTTGAGCTTAGCTTGGATTCCCATCTCCAAACCAAATTCATATTTCTGTTACAAAGTATCTTCAGGAATCGTTTCAAGCGAACGAATAAGTAATAGTCGTTGCCAAAAACATTCAGTATAGGTAGACATAATATCTCCATCTTTCCATCCAAAAGTTGTCCATGATCGATGTGCATGCAAGTGAAACTAAGGACGAAGGAAGGTGTTCCAGAGTAAAGGAGCATAAGAAGAGAGCCCCAAAATTTTCAAAATGATGAGCATATTTTTTTCTTCTTCGAGGTCTTCAAGAATTCCCTCAAGCCATGTAAATGCACTAGAGGAGTCCTCTAGTTGCATAATCCCAATTTGTTGTAAAATATTCCTTGTAAATTAGTAGGAAAGTCACCTTGCTAGTAATAAAGTGCCGGTCTCTTGTGTGAAAGGACCAAACTTAGGGCACATGTATATAAGTCACTTGGTGACTCTTTGTAAAGGACATTTTGCCATTGTGAAGAAGGAGCTCTTCTAAAATTTCGAATTTGCCTCTTCCTTGTAGATTTTGATCTTCTTCTTGGTCTTTTATGTGTGGGTATTGCTTGAAATGGGTGTGTAGGACTGTGGTCTACCCCTTCCCATTGATTTTTAACTGCTGTAGTGTGTGTGCGAACGAGTAGGAGTTGTGGGGTGAGTGTGGGTGCTTCCCGCCATTCACCATTTTGGTCATAACTTGGAGCAGAGTTACCGGAATCGAGTGAAACCACTTTCAATACATGCGTCTCGTCGAGAACTTCGAAACGAGTACCCTATTGCCTATATTCAGAGTTCGGAGCTGGGAGTAATCCTTGATTTTCTGAAAACTGTTGTAAGAGGTATCGCGGCAGACACTTTCAGCATTTCAGTGAGTGTGAGAGGTGGATTAGTCTTTTCTCATGCATGCAAGCTTAGCCACTTCATTTTCCATCACGTGTGCACACGTCTTCATACACTTGGTTAGGTCGTTCAATCGGATTGACATTTAAATGTGTGTTAATTTCCCACTATACGCACTTGTGTGGCAATTGAGGTACAGTCTCATTGGCACAAGTCCTTGAGTCTTCTTGGCTCAGGTACACACGTTTTTGGTGCCGTTGCCGGGGAACACTCAGCCAAGGTGCCTTCGTGATGGTTATAGACCGAGTGTGATAGAATCGTATTTGTAGAAATGAATTTGTCTTATGGCAATTAGTCAATCACTTCAGCACTTGTTACTCCACATCCCTGAAGGTGTGTGTGATAAGTTTTAGGTTTAGGGTTAGGAGGAAACGGGAGAAGGAGGAGTTAGGGTTAGGTTAGAAGAAGAGGAGTAGTGAGAAGAGGAGAAGTAGGAGTAGACAAAAATCACCAAAAAAACTCCCAAAATCACCAAAAATTAGCAAAATTCAAATTCTGTCAAAAAAGTATAAAAACCAAAAAAATTGGCTCATTTGACACATCACTGTGTTCTAGTATTGTCTGCGTGCAGCGACCGGTATCGCGAGTGAAGTATCGTGCCTTTCAGACTTTCAGAGCTAGATATTGAGCCCAAGGTGGAAGTGAGGTTGTACAAAGGTAAGCTTTCTCAAAGTTTGTCTGACAAAAATACTTTAAAAGTGATCAAACGCGTGATTAAGAGCCTGCGCAGTATCGCGGGGGGAAAAACTAGAGTCATTACACATTCTTTGTGAGGTACAGGGGCCTAGGAGTGAAGAGGTGGGTGAGGAAGACAAGGGGGTGAAAAATTTCTTGAGTTTAGAAGTATTTTTGGCTTGAGTATCGCGATCGGTTGAGGTTTGGTATCGCGATACCAAAACTCCCTTGTATCGCGATACTCGCCGTAGTATCGTATCGCCTGGTACCAGTTCTGGTATCGCGATACCATTTTGGTATCGTATCGCCGGATTGGTATCGCGATCTCACTTTACTGATGTGGTATCGTATCGTTACCTATGGTGGTATCGTATCGTCGCCCTTGGCAACAAGTATCGCGACACCATTTCGGTATCGTATCGTCCGCTCACCTGGTTAATATCGCGATACCGTCATAAGTATCGTATCGTCTAGGTTCTGCGGTATCGTATCGTGTGAATCGGGATATCGTATCGTCTTGAATCTTCGTATCGTATCGTCGGCCCCTACAAGTATCGTATCGCTTTAGTTCCTAAGGACATATCGCGATACCATACCAAGTATCATATCGGCTACGTAGGTGATATCGTATCGGGTGGATTGATCCAATATCGTATCGTCGGCCCCTACCAGTATCGTATCGCTCCATTTCCTAGTGAAGTATCGCGACACCATACCTGGTATCGTATCGTGCAAGCCGGTGGTATCGTATCGCCGCTTATCATAGTATCGTATCGTCCCCTGACCAGAGATCGTATCGTGACACCAAATTGGTATCGTATTGTCGTTGTGTCTGGTATCGTATCGCAGTAATTATCCAGTATCGTATCGCGTGTTGCGGGCAGTATCGTATCGTTTGGACTTCTGGTATCGTATCGCGGCCAAGGCAGTATCGCCTAGTGTGGTATCGCCTAGAAACGGTATCGGCCAGATTGAAACTAGTATTTTTGCTAGACAGTTTGAGGCTTTGGAAGAGCCACTCAAGGAGAAGCTCGGGGACTTCTAGAGAGACTTAGGTGAGTGAATGAACTTGAGGTCAGGAAGAGTGCTAAGTAGCCGAAGAAGCTTCATATCTTCTGTGGGAAGTGCTGCCCAGGTTAGTCATCACTCCATCTACTCAGAGACTTCTAGTGATTCAGAGGAGGAACTACCCATGGCTTCTGAAGACATGCAGGGTCCAACACCGAATAGGAATTTCATGTCTACTGTTGAAGGAGATTACCGTACCTCCTTACAGTATGTGTCCACCAATGCCCAGGAGATCCCAATCTACCTGGATGGCTTAAACAGATCTGTGGCTAGGATGGTAACTTCCCTGAATGCCACAATTGTACCCCGACCTACGGTCAAGTACGAGGGAGGTGCGTATGTAGACAAAATTGGTCATATCTACATTGTGACTGAATTTCCTAAAAGGATCAACGAAAGTGGAGAGTTTGTGGACCCAGACAACTCTGGAAGAACACACCCTGAGGAGTTTGTGACTACCCCTAGGGGCAGGTCTCAAGTATCACGGGTCTTGAGAGGAGATTTGATACCTCAAGACGACTACTTGTTGGAAGTCTATATGATCCACGGATTAGACCTATTGCTTCAAACCGACTTACCTGCTCCAGGGAGAGAAGAAAGCCCCACGACATTCTATGAGCTGAAAGACCCAGATGATGAAACTAGACTCACATACTTGGATAAGGATCAAAGGAGATATTGGCCTGTGAGTGCCTTAGACAGGGCTCGACTGAGATATATGGGTACGCCTGTATTTCCTTAGAGAGTTCAGGCAACTACCTCACAAAATCCTTTTGGGAATCAACAAGAGACGAAACATACCACATCAGGACAGACCATCCAACGAAGTGTGCCCAACCATACTCATGTACAGTTTGCAACTCTAGGAGTGCAAACACACAATCAGGCCCATGGAGGGATAGGTAATCAGTATCGACCACCAGTAAGACCACGACCACCAGTAGGAGGATAGCCGGGAATACCTCCAATACGACTAGCTACCCTAGTCTTCCCTGTGATGCCCAGACCGCCTGAACCAATGAGAAGATTGAGACCTATTCAAGTGGCTAAATGTGTGAGAAACCATTATGATGGATTGGGGGAACCCTATGATCATATCGCTGAATTTAAACAAGTTCTTAGAGCGGAGCAAGTAGATGACTTCTTTGTGCAGTATGAGTCTTTTGGGCTCACCCTCACAGGGACAGCTCTTACTTGGTTCCAACCCTTAGACCCAAATCAATTTGGAAATATGGAACAGTTCTTTCAAGAATTCATTGGGGAATTCACAAAGAGAGGGATTAAACACAATTCTACGTCTTTAATCCATAGCTTTAAACAAAACCCTAATGAAACTATGAAGACTGCTGCCCGAAGATTCAATCAATATGTGGATAGATGCCCAACGACTGAGAGACCCACTCAACAAAAGATGATTTCATTATTTTTAGATGGGCTCACTAACAGAACTCTACGAACACTAGTGTACGTGAAGAGGCTACAAACATTGAGTGAATGTCTCCAAGAGTGCATTGATTTGGAAGATAACCTAGCCGCGGACCTTAAAAGTACTTCTGACCTCACTAAATCAGAAGATTCAAGGAGCACCGTCACATCCAACTCCAGTAACATGGAAGAATTAGCAGAATTATTAGCAAACAAAATAGGAGTCCAGGGGCAAAGAGTTTACCAAAACCCAGCTCAAAGAATGCCTATGCTACGGAGATGTAATTCATGTGGAGGAGAGCACCCCACACACTTGTGTGTCCGAGGAGGGGCTGGTGCACAACCTATGTATCCATACCACAGACAGCAACAACAAGGAACTTCTTGGTACTGCCACATAGAACAAAAGTATACCAACCATACTACTGAGAACTGTCCCTTCAATAGGCAGGCACGGCCTTTCCAACCACCTCAATATCGACCATATGGATACCCACCTAGAGACACAGGTAGAGAGATACCAAGATACAACCCGTATCCCACACCAGCAGAAGCATCAAGGCCGTATGAGCAGGCACCATACCCACCACCACAACCAGTACTAGGACCCCAACTGTCAAAACCTCAACAAGTAGTATCGGTGAAGTATGCTCAACCAGAAGAAAACTTGGAGAGAGCCCTAGTACCAGCATCTACAATGACCAACGTAGAATCAGCAAACCCTGGATATGAACCTCCATCAGGAGAGTACTATCCATATGACGCCAACATGATGGAATATGAAACGGCATATAATGCAGCTTATTATGGGTACGAAGGCTATGATAAGACTTATGGAGCAGAGACGGCCACACTAATGTATATAGCTCCTAAAGCACAACCAACCGGGAGACCACCTATTAGACCACCTATGCAGAGAGGACCATGCTATAGATGCGGAGGGGACCATTTCATTAGAGAATGCCCTCGACCTTACAACCCTCCACCACCTAGGATTTGGGAAGGATATTGTAGTGATTGCGGGAAGGAACATCTTTTCAGAGACTGCCCTAAGAATCCGACAAAAACTCAAGATACTACACCAATCAACGTGATTGAGGTCATAGAAGGGTCTAGAAGTGATAAGGAGTACACTGTACCACTAAAGGCTATTACTAGAGCCCAAACGAAG
Organism: Ceratopteris richardii; assembly: GCA_020310875.1. Taxonomy (NCBI): domain Eukaryota; kingdom Viridiplantae; phylum Streptophyta; class Polypodiopsida; order Polypodiales; family Pteridaceae; genus Ceratopteris; species Ceratopteris richardii. The sequence continues at coordinate 758,181 of CM035440.1, forward strand.
CAACAAAAAGGAAAACAACCAGAAGAGAAACAAGAGAGAAAAAAAATTGTAGGCTCTAAAACTCAGGTAGCCGAGGATTCTGAGAATCCATGTGAGAACTCCCAAAACACAAGAGTACAAAAATGGAAGGAAAGACGAGAATAACTCAAAGATAAATGGGCGAGAAATAAGAGTCAAGACAGTAAGAAACAAACTAAGGACTTAGAGGAGCATAAGGAACAAAAAACGCATAAGGAGATCCCTGAGCCACCACGGATTAGCTCAGAAAAAGAGAAGCCAGGATCAATTCTCGCTGACCCAAAGTCAGACGACTTGGACATGTGGTTGAAAGCTTACCAAGCTAGAATCAAAATGGGCCCAAATATAGAGCAACATGAAAAACTCTACCCTCAAGGGGAATTAGAAAAAAAAAGGTTGGCAATATGCAGGAAACTTATCGAGGTAGCACAAGCAACCCTAGAAAAGACTATCCCAATTTTACCAGAGACAAGAATTGCACATGGACTATACGAAGAATGCATCCAATCCAAGGATAAGGAATCTAGAAAGGAATATGACCAAGATGAACGAATAAAAGCACAAGATGAACCTGTGTCAATGATACCAGACCTAGAGGCAGATTGGACAAAAGACTTGTGGAATAGAATCCGTGAAGAGCAATGGAAGAAAAATGGAATCAGTCCGCCTCCTTTTTATGAAATAGATGTGGAAGATAATCAACCCCATCCCACCCTGGAGGAAGCATATGAAGAAGTATCAAGACTCGATAGAGGTAGGGAGGAAATCATAAGCATTTCAACATTGCCTAACTACATGGGAGAATACGAAAGGGAGTCTATAATAATATGAGCACCCACAGTACATGGGAAGGGAAAAGGAAACTCAGAAGAGAGTTCACACAATCTAACAGAACTAAAGAAAACAAAGGTGCAATGCAAATTGACGGTGGAAGAGTTGCTTCAACTTAAACCACAATTATGGAGGCAGTTAGCAAACCAATTGGAAACACAACCAGAGGAAGGAGAAACGAAAGGAAAGGAAAAGGAAAACCGATCCGCAATACAAATTCCAGTTGATAAAGTGGGGGAATTTAGTGAAGGAGACGAAGGTAATACATGTTTACCTGTCACCCACAATGGGTACATGACCAAGGCTATTCTAGATACGGGTGCCGGGGTAGGAATCGCCACCAAGGAGATATGGGAAAAGTGGGAAAACCTACCTTCCGACCCACACACATGAAACTCCAATTAGCATACGGTCATGTGGAATTTACTTGGATAGAAGAGTGCGAGAAGGCATTCACCGAGTTGAAAAAGAGGCTTAGTACAGCCCCAATTCTGAAATCACCAAACTGGAGCAAGCCATTTCATATTCATGTTGATGCTTCTAACTATGCCATTGGATGTATCCTAGCCCAACCAGCTGATGAAGGTAAGCTTGATCATCCAATTGCCTATGCGAGTAGACAACTGAATCAAGCGGAAAGGAATTATACCACTAGTGAACGAGAAGGCTTAGGAATGGTCTATGTAGTGAAGAAATTCAGACACTACCTCTTAGCCAACAAGTTCAAGTTCTTCATAGACCATCAAGCTTTGTTGTACTTAGTCAATAAGCCTTGTAACACGGGAAGGTTGGTACGATGGTTCTTACTATGAATGGAGTTCGATTTTGAAGTAATAGTGAAAAAAGGAAACACACAAAAGTAATAGTGAAAAAAGGAAACACACATGTGAGAGCAGACCACCTTTCTAGGCTAACACACAGAGAACCACCAAGTGGAGTACCTGACGACCTGGCAGATACATACTTGTTTAATCTAGAAGTTTGTCCAAAATGGGTAGAAAAATTGATCCCTATACTCACCCATGGCCCTCAACACTCAATCAATAAAAATAGCAAAAAAGAAATTCTTCAAGCGAGGAATTTACACATCGTTGCAAGAAGCGTGTACTACAAGGAACCCAATGGAGTGTTACTCAGATGTGTCGAGGAGGATGTACAAAAGCAACTAATCGAGCAAGCACATGTGAACAAATGGAGAATACACCAAGGGACTCATGGAACAATCCGAGAACTAAAGAGATTAGGAGTGTACTGGCCTGACATGCCCAAGAATGTTCACGACCACGTAAGTAATTGTGCAGAATGCCAAGAGACGACCCCAGAAGATCATATGTCTCTACCTTTTTCGACCATAGCGCCCAATTGGAGCAAGACATTAGTTAATTTTTTAAAAACAAAAGAGCATGAAGCAGGAGCTAGTTTGGCAAGAAAAAGATCCTTAGAAGAAATGAGCAAGGATTATATTCTCATGGGGAGACAATTGTTTAGGCGAGGTAAAGACAACCAACTCAGGTTATGTGTACATGAAGGAGAATATTTACCCATATTAGAAATGGCACATGCAGGTGCTGCAGGAGGTCATTTTTCAGCGGAGAGAACGGTCAAAATGATTCTCTTTGCAGGCTTGTGGTGGCCAACTCTACATAAGGATGTTGAAACATATGTACGAAGTTGTGAGACCTTTCAGAGAGCTAAATACCCAATTAGGAGAGATGACATGCCATTAAGACCCATGATCTATGCAAGGGCATTCTCAAAATGGGGTATTGACTTCATAGGACCCATCAACCCCCCGTCCAAAGGATCACATGCGGAGTACATCATAGTAGCAACTGATTACTTGACCAAATGGGTAGAAGAAAAAGCCACTAGAAAGAATGATGCTCAAACTACTACCAAGTTCCTTTTCGAGCATATTTTCACTCGCTTTGGATTACCCATCGAGATTGTGAGTGATCGGGGAACACACTTCCTCAATGAAGTAATCGAGTCACTAATGAATGAGTTTTTAGTGATCCATAAAAAATCAGCCCCATACCATCCCCAAGCCAATGGACAAGCCGAGAGTTCCAACAAGGTACTGTGTACAGTATTGACAAAGATTGTCAATAATGGAAGGTCAGATTGGGACAAACAATTGCATCACGCAATTTGGGCCTTCCGGGTTGCATATAAAACGGCTATTGGAACTACCCCATTCAACTTAGTGTATGGGCAAAATGCAATTTTGCCAGTTGACTTTTTAGTACCAACGCTAAAAGTGGCCCAACAGTATGAGTGGAACGGACATGAACTATCCCAACAACTAGGCCAAATCGAGAAATTACATGAGACTAGATTACAAGCTGTGGCAGGAATTTATGCAGCTAAAAGGAGACAAAAAGCATATTATGATGCACATATAAAAGACAAGGGACTTAAAGAAGGTGACTTAGTCTTAGTGTACACCTTAAAACAACACGCCAAGAAGTTACAAAAATGCGGATATGGACCTTTGATCATAAATCGAATCTCGACTGGTGGAGCAGTCAATCTAGCCACCCTAGATGGTGACATTCTTCCCAACTACATCAGCGGATGTAGAGTGAAACGATTCATGGAGCCTTTGACTGATCAAATGCTAGCACGATTAGTAGGTGCCCAAAATAGGAAGAGGAAGAGGAACGTATTAGAGAGGAAGCTCGACAAGAAGCACTGGAGCGCATTAGGAAATGGAAAGAATGGATTAGACAACGAGATGAACGCTATCTCCAAGGAGAAGAGCCTACCCCTATGGCTAATTACCAAGTCAAGAATCCTGATACAACGGGTGTGTGCAAGACGCAACCTTACCTAAACCTAGGGTTGGGAAGACAGAGTACAAGTTGATAGACGCATTGATAGACTCAAGAGCAGGACTTAGTTGCATACGAAATAGGATCGTAAAAGATCTGCAATTGAATGTGAATACCACAAAAGCCCGATTGATCGGAATTGGAGGTCAAACCCTAGAATGTATTGGAACGACAAATGTATCCCTCCACCTAGGCAATTCCTCCATGGAACAGAGAGTCTTAGTGTGCAAAGATGAGGATCTAATAGAAGACTTAATTCTAGGACAAGACTGGATCATTGAGAATGAGGTGTGTATCCATCTAGCTTAAGGCTACATTTCAGCCAAGATAGGGCACAAGGAAATTTTCAGTTTATTAGGAGAAAAACCTTTACTCCCACCCAACATAATCGCGAGTTCAGAGATCTGCCAGGAAAAGACGTTGGAGAATGATCCCAGTCTTAATATCTCAGAGACAAACCTAGAAGGAATAGAAAGTTCCGACCATCCAAGGTCCACAGAAGAGTTGCACTCACCACATTCAGTTGAAGAACAGCCAGCTTCTAAGGAAACCAACTATCATGAACCTCCTCAATGAGCCAAAGGACCGCCACATTGGAACACCACAAGCAGATACTCATATGAAGGACAACGCAAATACAAATGGGTACGCAAGGATCAGATAAAGGACCAGGAGACATCAGCACCCAATCTTAAGAAGGAAGCACAGATCATAAAGTCAACTATGCCTAAATCCTCACCACAAGGACTATTGCAGATATGGATCCCCAAACCATTGATTGAAGCTCAAAGATCACGACATCAGATATGGATTCCCAAAAAGGTCATACAAGCAGCTAAACAGGCTATACGTACTCAGGGAGACGCAATACATCAGACAAGGAGAATGGCAAAACCCCATAGGATTCATCCAAGAAACTGGAAAAGCAATGCCAATATCACTTGGACACTAGAGGAAGCAAAGAGAACGCAGGAAGCAGGAAGGATCAAAGAAACAAAACGACCTCTCTTAGTGGTCACGAAATGGATATGGAAACCAAGGAAACCGCGAGGAGTGGAAGATCGAAGAAACAAAGATTCCCATTGCACTCATGAAGTCTCTAATGCACCTCAAGTATGCATAATAGGGCCACGATACGAGGCCAAGCAGTTGGCACATGATGTACATTATAAAACTAGTGGTGCACATTCTCCAAGAGAGATTAGATCTTAGCTTCACTCTGATAGGAATGGACTTACTATGTACATAGATAAATGCTTCGGCTATACTAACAACTGTCTTCTTTCAGGAAAAGTTATAAAAAGAGGCGGTAAGAGATCTCACTCATAGAATGATGGGGAGACGGAGTGAAAAACAACAATAATCACTACAATGCATTGAACGGTTGCATGCTTTCCTATGAAGCTAACGCACTTTTCGTTACAAGTGTAGATGGCTTCTGACGATTCTGAAGCAACAGTACAAGAGGAGGTGCAATTCCCTCCCCAAAGTCTCACCAAAGCGAAAGGACATTGGTTCCGTGAAGATCAACCAGCGGGGGATTACCTGTTCCTCGCAACAATCAAAATTATGGATACTGATCACCAGTTTCCAATCATGTCACAGGATTTCCGCATACTCCACACACTCCCAGCCATTGAAGACATCTTGAAGAAAGCGGGTATTCACAAGTACTTTGAATTGCCGATATATAAGCCTGACTTCCAAAGATGCACACAGGTCATGAATACCTTACAGCCAGCGCTTCACGATCCATTGGTCCCAGAGGCTCGCGTGATGGATAAAGCAGGTGAATGGGTGATCATTCAATTTACACATGACTTGATAGAGGAAGCCTTTGAATGGGAAAAAGATGGAACTACAGTAGTGAAAGAAGAAAGCAGAGGTGCCAAAACCAGGACATTCACGGATATTAATCGCGTAGATATAGAAGAGGGAGTCAGACTGATCCATCAGCATTTCTGCTTCCCTAATATGCACCGATACACGGCACCACAGAAGATTATTGTCCAATTACTCTCTCATGCCATCAAACAAATCGGAAATCAAATCAATTTGACTCCTTATGTTCAAGAGAGATTGTTCGAAGTAAAGAAACAATGGACGAATAAAAAGTTTCTCAATGGCAGTGTGGCCTTGACAATCTTGATCTACCATGCTTTGGGCATGAGAGAACACCTACAAGAAATGCCATCGTCAACGGCTCTTGCGTAGTACGTCAAAGTAGCCACATTCCCTAAAAAGAAAAAAGGAAGTAAGATGGTAGAAGTGGCGGAAACTAGCTCTCAACCCCAAATGAGAGGCACGAAGAGACTCCGAGAAGTCAAGCACGTCGAAGAAGAAGCCCCAATGACAAAGAGAATTCATGTGCTTCCCAAAACAACTATTGAAGGACAGAAACAAATCATAGAAGAAGACTTGACTAAAGCCCTAGAAGAAACCCATCAATATACAGAAGGGCAAATCAATCTACCAGTACAAGGTCATCACTATCACCAGTCCAAACAAGCAATGGAAACAAAAAGCAAACTCACCAAAGTCCATAGGTATCGGGAAATAGGCTTGGATAACTCCAGTTCTTTATCGGAGGGCCAAGAAGAGCCAAATATTTCGTTATTGGATATCGATATTCAAAGTGAATCAAAAGATGACGGACAATGGGAGGAATTGAATGAAGTGGACTATAACAAAGAACAAGAAGACCTCAAGCAAGATGATCATGCAACAAAGGTTGATCAAAGTACTCGAAGCAAGGAAGCAGAAATGGAAGGTATGCATACTATGAAACTGAATGATGCCACCACCATTCAAGTCAAGGAGGCCACATCACCTCGTAAGAAATCCATAAAGATATCAAAAATGGAGCCTCAGGATGAGAATATGGAAAATGAAGAACCCTTCACACCAATCAGGGTTGTGGCAGAACCCTCCCCCATGGATGTCACATTTCACGGGAGTGCAACCAAAACTAATGAAGTGGATAAAGACGACGAAGAACCCAGAGTACAGATACATTATAGACAACCACACAACGCAACTATCCATGTCAAACAAGGGAAAGATGTACAAACAGGAGAAACCCCAGATATACCCAAAACATGGTTGAATGTGGATATCGCTCAGCTAAAGCCTGTGGTGCAAGATATGATTAGAACCGCACTGGACACACAACAATTAATGCTTGACGCTGATGAAGATTACGACCAGGCCATGCGAGATAAGAAGGAACTTGAAAAAGTGGGTAAGAATCTTGCCACCGAGTTATCAGCTCAAAGTATACATGGAGGAAGCAGAGAATCTACGACAACGAAATAAAGAACTCATGATAGATCAAAGTATACATGGAGGAAGCAGAGAATCTACGACAACGAAATAAAGAACTCATGATAGCTCTTCTAAGTGATCAGCCAGTCGAAGTGCAAGCCAAGCTAGAAAAGAATATATAAGAATTGGAGGACAAGGTAGCTAAGTATGAAGATCAGCTCACAAAGGAGCAAGCCACAATTGCCGAATGGGAAAAGAAATACATGGACGATACGGCGGCATTGTGAGCCAAATGGAAAAAAGCGGAGAATAGTTATCTGCGGCAATGTAAGGAAGACACAGATCAGATGAATATCATGGCCCAAGAATTGATCAAACACCAAGACACCATTGCAAAAGCTGAGGAAGAAATTAAGCAAAAAGATGAAATAATTAAACAGATTCAGGAACAGTTAGAGCAAAAAGTGAAGCAGGGGACACCAGTAGTTCCACGATCTGCAGAGGCTACTGTGGAGACTGAGGTACGTCCTCTCTCTCCCCCCTCATATCATTCACCGACAAGGGAGGAAAAGGAGGTTCCAATTGAACATAACACTCGCGAAATTGCAGAACTGAGCCGACCAGAAAGGGCACTACTGGTGTCCCAACTCACTGCAGAGTTTGAAGATCAGATCATCAAGATCATGAAGGAAGCTCAAATAGAGAATAAGCAATTAGAGCACAGTTTGAAGCCCTTCAATGTACCATACGGATTACTTAAAGAACAAACGCGACATTATATAAAGTCTACGACAAATAAAGATCCTGACCACAATCTCCATTTCAGGAACAATACTTTCAACTATACACAGGAAGAATTTGAGAAGGCGGATCCTATATGGAGACGAAAACTTTTAGAAAAGAATCCTACACTACGGGTACAGTGGGAAGCATCACCGTATGAGCTTCAAGTAAACCCGTCTTTTTGTCCACTAACCCGTAGAAGAGCCTGGACGCAATTTTGGGAAGGCCAGTGCCAAGGCAGTATTAATAATCAATGGCTCAACTACCCATTGTTACCTAGTCCGCCACATAACTATCTATCGACAGAAGAATATATGGTCAAAACTATGGAATTTTGGATTGCAAGATATGCCACGGTACCCGATTTAGAGGTAAAAATGACCAATAAAATATTCAGCATGCTACTTACGGTAATTAAGGTGTTCCAACACACAAAGTACACATTTTTTAATTTCATCGGCATTACGCAAGGCTCAGAGGCACTCATTTTTTATTTATCCACTATTCCCAGCCGATTGACACTCATGGCATATTATTCTCGCCTAATGTTTTTGCCATCGATATATATGCAAACTTTTGAAGAAGCATTTTTCACTGGCTTCTTTGAAATCGACTCCGAAATTTTTGTAAAAATGACTTCTAATTTGAATACGCGACTGGTAGCTTATGAAACTAGTTTCTTTGCGGATCATCGGCAAGCGCCAGAAGACGGAGTAAAATCTCAGCAATGGAAGGAGTTCATGCTGTGTCACGCTAATCTGCTAAATCAACGAGAGCAAACGGCCATCCAAACATACACACGTCGCCACAAAAAGCCTGTCGGGGACGACAGAGTTCAGGAGGAGGGACGTGTAGAGGGACAATCAAGCAAAAAGAAAAGAAGAAGAAAATCAAAGTCTAGAACGGCTCAATAGAGATAAGGATAAAAAGAACAAGTCCCTGTAAGAAGCCCCGCAGGGGCGTATCACCCATCTCTGCACAGAGCCCCGCAGGGGCACACACACCAAGGGAAAGCACGCAGCCGGAAGGAGGAACCAGGGCCAACAAGTATCCGTGAAGAAGTGCAAGAAAGCATCAGGTGGTTTCGTGGCCATACGAGGGTGCTTCAACCTCTTGAGTAACAGAGGATTCTGATCAAGGCTTACGAGCTACATCCTCATATGTGCACTGATGGCGTGCGTGGCAAACCGAATTAACAGGCTTTGAGTAATACAGTAAGGTTCGATGAGTGCAACCAGGACAAATCAGAGGGCCACTAAAACGTAATGCAAGATCAAGGATCAAGCAGAACGAACCAAAGAATGCGTGTGCTGATCAAGACAAACAAGAAGTAAAGCCTGTCAAGGGACGACAAAGACACAGAGGGGGAGAGTGTTGTAGAGTAAAGGAGCATAAGAAGAGAGCCCCAAAATTTTCAAAATGATGAGCATATTTTTTTCTTCTTCGAGGTCTTCAAGAATTCCCTCAAGCCATGTAAATGCACTAGAGGAGTCCTCTAGTTGCATAATCCCAATTTGTTGTAAAATATTCCTTGTAAATTAGTAGGAAAGTCACCTTGCTAGTAATAAAGTGCCGGTCTCTTGTGTGAAAGGACCAAACTTAGGGCACATGTATATAAGTCACTTGGTGACTCTTTGTAAAGGACTTTTTGCCATTGTGAAGAAGGAGCTCTTCTGAAATTTCGAATTTGCCTCTTCCTTGTAGATTTTGATCTTCTTCTTGGTCTTGTATGTGTGGGTATTGCTTGAAATGGGTGTGTAGGACTGTGGTCTACCCCTTCCCATTGATTTTGAACTGTTGTAGTGTGTGTGCGAACGAGTAGGAGCTGTGGGGTGAGTGTGGGTGCTTCCCGCCATTCACCATTTTGGACATAACTTGGAGCAACGTTACCAGAATCGAGTGAAACCACTTCCAATAGATGTGTCTCGTTGAGAGCTTTGAAACAAGTACCCTATTGTCTATATTCAGAGTTCGAAGCTGGGAGTAATCCTTGATTTTCTGAAAATTGTTGTAAGAGGTATCGTGGCAGACACTTTCAGCATTTCAGTGAGTGTGAGAGGTGGATTAGTCTTTTCTCATGCATGCAAGCTTAGCCACTTCATTTTCCATCACGTGTGCACACGTCTTCATACACTTGGTTAGGTCATTCGATCGGATTGACATTTAAATGTGTGTTAATTTCCCACTATACGCACTTGTGTGGCAATTGAGGTACAGTCTCATTGGCACAAGTCCTTGAGTCTTCTTGGCTCAGGTACACAGAAGGACTCCTTGATCTTTTCTTGAAATGCTTTCCATGTGGTGGGGCGGTCGGTGCTATGGCACAAAACATTGCACCATAACTGGGCCTTATCCACCAAATAATTAGTTATAAATTTCACTTTTTCACTTTTAGAGTATGATTCATCAAAATAGAAGTCATCAAAATGAGATAACTATGAAAGAACAAATTGGCCATCTTTTTGTCCATCAAAGCATGAAAATTGGAAATTTTTAGCACCAATCTTGGACGGTGTGCCTTGTTCTTGAGCGATGATAATGTCCTTCACTACACTAACTAGGTTATTGTCATCACTTTGTAGTTGTTGGAGCGCAGCATCACGCTCCTTAATCTCATTTTGGGCATGTTGGATTTCATGCCACAAAATCTCTAATTGTTGCTCCATTGGTACCCAAGGTAGTGGTGATGAACCAAAATAATTGGTATTAGGCTAGGGTCCATGGCCTTATGTAGAGAACCAAAACCTAGTTTTGGACTAGATGGTTGAGATGGATGCCAAATCACGAATGGAATGGATATCGTGAATCACAATCATATGTTGAAACCATCTCCGTGGATGTCTTGGCTCTAATATCACTGTTGGCCTTCAGATCCCCCAGATGCACCAGTGTAGGGGATAGTACAGAAACAAAATCTCACAAAAGTACTCAGAGAATAGAAAGAGATAAGAGACTTGACACTATATTGGGTACAGTCTTCCCCCACATGTTCTGATGGATGTGTCTATCAAAGCATGTGTATTTATAGGTATTTCTTATTACATCCTGAATAGAAGATACATGAGCACGATGCTTTGAAAAGCATGCTTTTGATTTATCTACAAAATCGTGATTTTCTATTTTTGCTTTATTTACAAAATCATGATTTTCTATATTTACAAAACATCGTTTTCTAAAGCGATCTATTATTTTTACAAAAATAACTAAAAATACTATCTTCTAAAAATAACTATCTTCTAAATATCTCCAAAAATATTTGCATAAGTCCATCTGCATTCACACCCTCATGAACCTTCACCTACTAAATCAAAACAAAAAACACATTAAAACCCTCAAGACATTAAAATCCATTTAATATTCCATTATTCCATAAAATATAACAATATTTGCAAAAAAATTTCTCATTCTCTATTTTCTTCTTCTCTCTTTCATCCTTCTTTGATTGTGCAGAATTAGCAAATTTTTTCTTACTAGTAGAAGAGCTCCATTTACCTTTGCCCTTCTGACTAGCTAGGAAAGCTTGATTTGGAACATGCATAATGGACCTGTTTTGCCTAGACTGATCTTCTTGTAATAGAAGGCAGACTAACTCCCCAAATGTTAAGGCATTTGAATTTCTTTTCATCATCAAACGAAGAGTAGAAGAAAAAATGTGATATGAATTAGGAAGAGCATTTAGAACAGTCTACACAAGTGAACTGTCAGGCAAGACTTCATTAGCAGAAATCAACTATTCCTTCAAATCTTTGATCATTGTCAAAAAAGTGTCCATGGAATCTCCTTCATTCATGTGCTCACTCTCCAACTATTTTTGGAGGTAAGTAACATGAGCCTCATTCCTTTCCTAGTATAAAGTGGTAAGTGTATCCCAAGCATCCTTAGCTATTTTGCAAGAGTGAATGTGAGGAATAATGGCACGTTTGATAGACAAGGCTATCAATGCATGTGCTTGAGCATCTCTACCATCCCAAAAAATTTGCTCTATAGTAGGTGCAACAAGAACCACACCACAAATAGGAACATGAAGAATATCGCCATCTTCAATGTTGTTTATATTACCTTCAGCAATTGTGTTCGCAGGTGTAATAGGATGTTTTTCAACACCGTGCACAATATTCCATAGTCCTTTTGCAACCAATACATGATGCATCATATAAGACCAGAATGGGTAATTGGTACCGTCCAACTTATCCTCAATAGCCAACATATGGAATACATCACTACTTTCAGCCATGGCCACTAACTAAAATACTCTGATGCAAAAAATGATTGTATCTCAAAAAGTTGAACAAAAGTACCCTATCAATTTTTTCTAAACATGTAGCAGACTTTGAGACACTTAGATTGGTGAACCGAGATCTATATATATCTTTGGCCCAAAAAGATAAAATTGCTTGCATAAGTGCTAAGATAGTGCACTTGGAGGCCAAAACAATCTTAGATCTTGATTTCGATACACAGACCAAAGCCATTTTGATCTCCTAATCACCCTAAGTATGCTCACCAATTTTTGTGTGATTCTGAGACTATGACCGGAGAGGTGTCGAGAACACCCTAGATGAAGCAGCTGTCTGCTCTGATACCAATTGTCGGAGTGCCATATACCTTCACAAATTAGAGGGAAATTGGATGGGAGAGCAACCAAGGATGTGTTCATTGGATATGACTCAGCACAAATGGGCTATACAATCCAACCACAAAGCAAATCACTACAAGCAAGGATGTTGTATTTGAAGAATAAAGATCATGGTATGAAGAAGAAAAACAAAAGGTAAAGCTACCCTATGATCTATTGGAAACAATGTCAAAAAATTCCATAACTCTTAAGAAGTAACAATTCTAGTTCATGTCTTTAGGAGATCCCAACCTAAGTTGTACTCTTTAGTAGAGATTCTACAAGAAAGCCAACTAGGCAGCATGGCTACATCAATGCTCTCCCAAAAACTCTACCAAGGCTCGAGACTCAAGGATGAACATAGCGCACATGAATATTTTTTTAGTGTAATTTTTCAAAAAAGCAACTTAGTGCTAGAATGAAAATTGATCGTTGGCTTTTTATTACGATCGCTATTTTTAGAGATTGATTTATCATCGCTTGTGTTTTTTTAAGATGCTTTTTTAAGAATGTCTAATCCTATATAAGGATACGAAGGCTCACATGTAAGCATCAGTCAAGGAGTACAATCTCTAGTGTTGGTGATCAACAAGGAGGTCCTCTACTTGGAGGGAGAGTTCTTACACTCTTGGAGGAATTGTGATCTACATCAAGAGACATCTAGAGGATTTCATTTCAATCAACCATCAGCATCACATGCTAAGTTACTATGAGTAAAAATTCTACATTTTTCCTCACTTGGTCATTCACTAGTTTCTAATTTAGGGATAATCAAAATTTGGGTTTACCGTCAAACAGTTCTAAACTATTCATATTCTCCATATTTTCACACACACTCTTCATACCCCTTAGGCAAAGAATCTCTTATATCTAGTTCCTATTTTTGCCTAGATTCATATACTATTAGTTTGTATCATATTCACACATTGTAATTTGACATTGGAATATAAGATAGTGTAGGTGAACATCCTAGCTTACCGTACACTTTGAGAAATCTTGTCTACTCTCTCTCTACCTCTTAGTCATCATCTTTTTTAGTATTAAGGTGTGTATGCTAAGATTCATGCATTGGAAGATCCTATAAACCTATGATGAATTTTTATTGAGGCCCACACCACTCCAACATTTGGTATCAGAGCATAGTTGACATACACCCTTAACAAGATGAGGGACTATAAACTTGAGAATGACGACAAGCTTAAGGGAATATCTATTATCCAATGTGGAGTTTTATGATGATGAATGTGTTAGTATCAAAGGACCAATGGAATATTATCAATGGCACTTATCCAAGGGCAAGACAAGTTGGAGAAGAAGCTACTTTATCTTCTAGAAGACCTAGTGTTCTTGTTTCTGCTCAACAGGAGCTTAGTGAAGAAGAAGGAACTATTTCATCATCAGGATTCTGTACTACTATCAGATTACTTCCTATAGAAGAGCAATCCAAATGGGATTCAAAGAATTTTCTAGAACTTTCATATATTGATATGGGAGTCAAGAGGCATATGTTATCGTTAGTGTCCATGTGAAAGGCAAAATGTCCATTGGAAACTTCCTTGCATATGTTCTTTAATAAAACATATAGTGGTCTAGTCAGTCATAGACTGCAAGTTCAACTGCATTCATAAGACCTAAGAAGTTTGTGTTCGTGCTCCCTGTGTACTATGTTTTGTGTGTATTCTGTAGCATATGTGCAAAGTACTGTGTGCATCCTTAGGAGCTCGGTTTTCTACTCTGATCATATCGTTGTGGAGCTCTCGAGAAGGAGAGCACACTATGGTGCATTGGCATCGAAATACTTCACTAGTATCAGAGTAGTTCGATGCAAAAAGCTTTGTTCCTCTTGTGCAAGCGAAGCAAGCAACCCCCCCCCCCCCCCCAAGGCTTATGACTAAGGCAGTGACCAAGGCATAGACCTTGGCATACCTTGTCATCCGAGTCACCGAAGTCACCGTTGGCACCATTGGCTATGCACAAGGGAGGACCTCAACAATTAGATAGAGGTTCCTGGTACTTCCCAAGAGGTCACCCATCCCAGTACTATTCCCCCTAGACCTCACTTAACCGTGGCAATCTCTTGCCACTAAGCTACACTCTTGTGGTGTCTGAAGGGGAAAGACTAAGGTTGACATTACCTTGAACATGTTTTGGTCCCTCAAAGCTTCATTCTTTGCTTTCAAAGCCTATTTTTGAAGCATTTTGGGTGTCTTTTGAAGCCATTTTGGAGTACTTTTGCACATAGTTCTCTTCACACAGGTCCATGAACATCAAGAAGAGTGTTCTTTGTATTTCTCCAACAATAAATGTAAACCTTTGGGGCTGTGTTTTCAGCCACTTTCGCAAAACTACAGGTTTCTAGAAAGATTTTCAATTTTGGTGGGAGCAACTCCTGCAAATTTATGCAGGTCTTTTGTGCCTAAAACATCAGAGTTGACAGACACTTGCAGGTGTTGTTGGCTAGTTTTTGGGTTGTGCATTCAGCCATTTAGTGTCATTTTACTAAATATATTGAGCACATACACACCATGTACACATCTATGGATACCGCTTATGTACGTCCATGTGGTAGGTTTTCTTAACTAGGAGACACCCAGATATCGGGGTCTCTTTGGTGATGAAGGTGGAAGACTTACCCAACCTTGCCATAGGAGATGTATGATAGTTGTTCATAGGTGCTCGATAAGCCTAGTTGGCTTCTATTGGGTAATTGATTATATGTAGTGGAGTCAGTGATTCACTATGCAGGTAAACATGTCAGTATTTGCAGTTTTATGATATTTTGATACTGGTCATATGCTCAATTTTGTAGAGGATACACTGGCAAACGTTTTCTAGATTCTTGGTTTAGTCAACTATACAGTGGTCGATTTACTCTTTGATACTCTTATTCGTTAGTGATTGGACTCTTCTAGCTCCATTATCATTCTATTCAGTTCTCTACCATCATGGCATCAAAGGGCTCAGGCACATCTGATGGATCAGGGTCTAGTGCTAGTGTTTTGAGGAGGCACTATAACTTGCACGTCAAAGACCATTTTGAGATCCAAAAGTTTGATGGCACAAATTTTGCTCTATGGAAGAATAAGATTAAAGATGTGCTGATTCAAAGGAGGCAATGGAAGCCAGTAAATGGGATTTCAAAGAAGCCTGCTGACATGGATGAAGATGATTGGGATGAGTTAGATGAAATGGCCAAGTCTACCATTCACTTGCACCTAGTAGATAATGTTTACTTTACAGTAGTAGACTGTGAAAGTGTAGAGGAGCTTTGGAAGAAGTTATGCAATACATATGAAAAAGAGAGGGCATCAAATAAAGTGTATCTGATGAGAAAATTATATGACGTTTGCATGAAGGACATAGAGTGTTGTTGCTCATCTAAATGAGTTTGATGCTATATTCTCCCAGTTACAGGCTCAAAAAATGGATATGGATAACAAAATGAAAGCAGTATTGTTGTTATGCACCCTACCATCATCATGGGATACATTTTGCATATGTATTAGCAATAGTGCACCTGGTGGTAAACTCATCTATGATGAAATATGTGGAGCACTCTTGAGTGAGGAGATTCATAGAAAATCTATGGTTGGCACTTAGAGTGGAGATGCATATAATGTTCGTGATTCTTACCAAGGAAAGAATCAGCAATGTGGTAGGAGCAAGAACAAGGAAAAGAATGGTCAACAGAATAAGAGTAGAAGTAAATCAAGGAAGAGGGATATCGAATGCCATTATTGTCATAAGAAAGGACATATGAAGAAAGACTGTTATGCATTAAAGAATGCTAAAGGTAAAGGACAAAATGTTGATGGGCATGTTAAACAGTCACCTACACCATCTACTTCGACTATGAAGATTGAAGAAATTAATGTTATTTCTGATGATGCTGATGTGTTGACACTTGATAGTACTCTACCATCTGAGGTGCTTATGGATGATTCTCTTTCCCACACATGGCTACTAGATTTTGGTGCTTCTTTCCATGTGACACCACACAGAAAATGGTTCTCTAATTATGCAGCAAAGTCTCTTGGTACCGTGAGACTTGGTGACTCTTACTAGTGTGATGTTGTGGGGATTGGAGATGTGGTTGTGCAGTTCATTGATGGTTCAAAATTTACTATGCATAATGTACCCCATGTACCTCAGTTATCATGCAGTTTGATGTCAGTTGGTCAACTTGATGACCTTGGTTACAAGGTGTTCTTCTATGCTCAGTCCTTTCGCATATCAAAGGGCAATATAGTTATTGCAAAAGGAAGCAAAGTTAGCTCACTTTATCCTTTATTTATATCACAGAAAGAACACTTGTTAGGTGTTACTGAACAGCCTATGGCTTGTATTTGGCATGGTTGTTTGGGCCATATATCTCGTAGTGGAATGAAAAATCTTTCTTGTTCTGGCTACTTACCTATGTTATCTTTCTCTCATTTTTCTTTTTTGTGAGCATTGTCAATATGGAAAGCAAACCAGAAATGTGCATAGAACGCACATTGAATCTTCAATTCAACCTTTAGATCTCGTTCATACACATGTGTGTGGTCCTATGCCCACTAGGTCCTTAGGTGGTTCTCTCTACTTTGTCACTTTCATAGATGATGCTACTAGAAAAGTTTGGGTATATCCTATCAAATTGAAGGATGAGGTATTCCCTACTTTAATGTCTTGCTTCAGTTGAGACTGAAAAAGGAACTAAGCTTAAGGCTTTATGTTCAGATAAGGGGGGTGAGTATACCTCACATGAATTCAGTCTTTTTGGTCAGTCTAGAGGGGTTTGTAGAGAGTTTACAGCTCCTTATACCCCAATACAGAATGGTGTAGCTGAGAGGATGAATAGAACTA
Organism: Ceratopteris richardii; assembly: GCA_020310875.1. Lineage (NCBI taxonomy): Eukaryota > Viridiplantae > Streptophyta > Polypodiopsida > Polypodiales > Pteridaceae > Ceratopteris > Ceratopteris richardii. The sequence continues at coordinate 775,371 of CM035440.1, forward strand.
TTCAAGATAGACTAGTCTCTATGTTGCATCATGCAAACCTCTCACAAGGCTTTTGGGCAGAAGCAGTATTGACTGCAGTTCATGTGATTAACCTTTCACCTAGTACTGCCAAAGGTCTGAAAGTGACTCAAGAGTTCTGGACAGGGAAGCCACCATATTATGATCATCTATGAGTTTTTGGGTGTGAAGCATATGTTCATATAGTCAAGAATCTTAGACAAAAGTTGGACCATAAGTCAAAGAAATGCATTTTCCTTGGATATGGTCGAGAAGGACAATTTGGATATTGCTCATGGGATCCAAAAACACGGACAGTGATCAAAAGTAGTGATGTCATTTTCAATGAGTCTAAGATGCATAAACAACCCATTAAGGAGGTTGAAGTGAGAAGAGTGGTGTTTGAGGATACTAGTCCTCCGGTTAGCATAAAAATGCTACACATAGGGATGTTCAAGAGAATGTCCATTCAAATTAGTCTGCACATTTTCCTGTTCAGCAACCATTGAGATGTTATGCACGTGTCTCACATCCACATGATAGATATGCTCCACGTATAGATTTTGTTATGCTAACATATGCCAGTGAGCCTTCTTGCTACAAAGAGGCTATACAGATAGAGGATCATGTCAAGTGGGAGTGTGCTATGAAGAGTGAGTTGGATTCTATTCACAAGAATGGTACTTGGCATTTAGTAACTTTTCCAAAGGGCAGGAAAGCTTTACCATGTAAATGGGTATATAAGTTGAAATTCACATCAGATAGTGCTTCTCCAAAGTATAAAGCACCACTCGTTGCAAAGGATTTTAAGCAACAACACGGTGTTGATTTTGAGGAAATATTCTCTCTAGTGGTCAAGATGACTACCCTGTGCATGTTTCTTGGATTCGTTGCAATGGAGGACTTAGAGCTAGTCCAAATGGATGTGAAAACTGCTTTCTTGCATGGAGATCTTACAGATGAGATCTATATGGAACAAACAGAGAGTTATGTAGTTCTTGACAAGGAAAGTCTAGTTTGTAAGCTTAAGAAGAGCTTGTATATTGGACTTAAACAGTCCCCTAGACAATGGTACCAAAAGTTTGATGCTTTTATGAAGTCTCAAGGCTATTCTCGAAGCAATAAGGATCATTGTCTCTACACATAGAGATGCTCAGACGGCAGCTTGATATGCTTGATACTTTATGTCGATGATATGTTGATTGATGGGAAGTCCTCTTATGGTTTGTCAGTTCTCAAAAAGAAGTTGAGTCAGACATTTGATATGAAGGATTTGGGGGATGCCAAACATATTCTTGGCATGTGCATTACTCGTGATAGGAGTAAAAGATGCATATACTTGTCTCAAAATGAGTACATATCCAAAACACTTCACTGGTTCAATATGCAGGGTGGAAAGGCATTGAGTACACCTTTACCTACATATGTGAGATTGAGCAAGGATGATTGCCCCAAATCAGATGAGGAAAAGGAATTCATGAACAAAATTCCCTATGAGTCTACTATTGGCAGTCTCATGTACGTTATGGTAGCTACAAGACCAACCATTGCATTTGCAGCAGGAGTTGTGATCATATATATGTCTAATCCTGGCAAGAAACATTGGGAAGTGCTCAAGATGATTTTGAGAAAGTTGACTGGCACCAAGGACAAGTGTTTGTGCTTAGGTAGAGGGAAAGCATCTATTATTGGTTACACAGATTCTGATTATGCTAGTTGTGTAGACAATCATAAGTCTACATTAGGGTACATTTTTCATTTTGCTGGAGGTGCTATCTCTTGGAGATCTCGTCTTCAAGAATGTATAGTTGTTTCCACCATAGAGGCAGAGTATGTTGCAGCAAGTGAGGCATGTAAGGAAGCATTGTGGCTTTCTCTTCTTGCTTGTGATATGGGTTTACCTCAGCATGTACCTCGCTTGTTCAGTGATAGTCAGAGTGCCATTGCTTTGGCTAACAATCTGGTCTATCATGCAAAGACCAAGCACATTGAGGTGAGGTATCACTGCATTAGAGATTGCTTAGCCATTGAGCACTTCATTCATTTTGGGTAGAAGATATTAATATGGTTGTGTAAATTTTGAATAGATGCTACACAAAGGCACTACATGGCATTACTCCTCAAGAAGCATACTCTGGTGAAACGCCTTGAGATATGCATTTCAAGATTTTTTGATGCTTTTGTTTTGAACATATATGAAACAGTCCTGTAGCCCAAGGAAAATGTATGCTTGACTGCTAATGGTATTGTTGCTTTTCCTTCCTCATCATGAAATAATGTCTGGTAGGTGATTAAAAACAATTATTTTGTGGATTTTCAGAAGCCATTATTTAAAATAATAAAACTAAACAAAGTGTTCACAAATCACAAATGATTCTCCATACATTGAGGTACCCTTTGAAGAAAACTCTCGACTCTTGTAGATTCTAATGATTGCAGTAAAGCCAGTACCCAATGATATTATGACTTTAAGCCCATGTTCATAATAAGTGTTGATGTCGACAAGACAAGAAGCTTGACAAACTAAGCTGCAGAATTTTGCCGTGTCCTTTCTGAACCTGAAAACTATACAACTCTATTTAGTGAAAACTGAAAAATTCACTTTATCGAAAACTTCACTTCTTCTTCAAGCTTCAATTCTGATCTGATTTACTTCAGACTTTACACTACTGTGTTTGCTTACAGTTAAATAATCTTTCCGTCACTTAACTGTGTCAAAACTGTGTTTTGAAACTCACCAAAATACCACTGGAACTTCACCAGAATTCCACAAGACTGTTACCAGACTGTCACCGTAATCTTACCTGAATCTTATCGGAATCAATTGCAATTCTGTTTGTAATTACTTCAAATGATTGAAGATGAAGTAAGGAAGTAATACCTGAGCTTCCTTCAGTAAATGAACTCTTTTTGAAGTTTAAGGAAAGACTTCACCAGTTCAGAATGCGTTTTTACGATCAGAATTTGTACTGTGTACTTGTCCCGTTACACAAAACTCTTTTGATCAGTTTGTAGTTCAGACTCCTAGCTTCAAGATGAGCTATCACTCATGAAAAACTTTACACTATGATGTGAGATATAACTCTCAGAAGTATCGGAAAAAGTTTACTGAGAAAAACTGTAACTGCTAACTAACTTTCACAGTAACATGAAATCATTCAGATTTCTTCACATACAAAGAATGCGCTTAATCTTCCACATGAACATGTGTTTTCTATTAGAGAAGATGTGTACAAAGTGGTTTGGCCTCACTTTGCTCATAGCCACGAGAACTCTCCTATGCTGAGTAGTTTCTCCTTACCATCTCTCTCAGATGAATACCCGACAATTCAGGTTCTATTATTCATCTCTACATACGCAATCTCTGGCGTCTTCTACATTCACTATGTATTTGTGCTCTCTCCTCTATATCTATATTTCTTCTATCTCTCAGCTCTCTTATATACAATTTTGATCCGGGTTTCAACAAACTCATAATTCTGGAAATTTCTACGCTGTATATTACAAACGTGAATTTGTCCCTTCACTAAGGCTTGATTTTCTGACTGACTTTGTTTCTACTTCTCTTTGTCTTTCTTCGTCTTTATATCTATCTATATGTCAAATTTGTGAGTGATTCTTCAACAGCTCCCCCTCAATCACTAATTTGCATTCTCTGATCTTTCATATATTCTTCTTTCTTTTATACCTGCCATTTCTTTGAATCTACTTGTCTTTACTCCATCCAAGCTCTTTGTCAGAATATCTGCAATCTGATATTTTGTAGGAGTGAATACTATTTCAATCTCCTTCTCCATTACCTTTTCCCTTAGGAAATGATATTGAATCTCTATGTGCTTTGTTCTTGCATGAAATACTGGATTTGCTGCAAGATATAACGAACTCATATTATCTCCATGTATGATAGGTATACCTTGATCAATACCCATGCTTTTGAACAAGGTCTGCATCCATATCACTTCTTTCGCTGCTTCCACAAGTCCTTTATATTCTGCTTCTGTTGACGATAAAGCCACTGTGTGTTGCTTCTTTGAACACCAGCTTACAAGCTTATCTCCTAGGTATATCATATACCCATGTGTTGACCTTCTGTCATCTTGACTTCCTGCCCAATCTGAGTCATTGTATGCTCTCAGCTTTATATCTGACGTAAAAGGATAATATACTCCTTCCTTTATAGTTCTTTTGATATATCTAAGAACTCTTTGTCCTGCAACCAAATGCTGATCCTTCGGACAATGCATGAATTGTGAAAGAACTCCCACTGCATAACTGAGATCCGGTCTTGTTAGTGTAGCATAAATTAAGCTTCCCACTAACAACTGATACTTCCTCATATCTTTAAACTCTGCACCACCATATTTGTTGAGTTTATGATTTACTTCAAGCGGTGTTGAAGCTTCTCTGCAATTCTCCATGTTAAACTTCTTCAGTAAGTTTAGGAGATACCTTTCTTGTGAAACATATACACCATGATCTGTATATGTAACTTCCATTCCAAGAAAGTATGATAACTTTCCTAGATCACTGATCTTGAACTCCTTTTCAAGCATTCTCTTTACCTCCTTGATTCCTTCATCTGAGGTTCCTGTGATTATAATGTCATCTACATAAATACAAATGTAGATCATACCTTCATCTGTTCTCTTGATGAGTAGACTTGCATCTGCCTTTGAACTTTGGTATCCAAGGTCATTGAGATACTTCACAAGTCTGTAATTCAAAGCTCTTGGAGCTTGCTTCAATCCATAGAGAGCTCTTCTTAATCTGCAAACATGATCTGGGTAACTGGAACTTTCAAAACCTTCAGGTTGTTCCATGTAGACTTCATCTGATATATATCCATTTAAAAATGCATTCTTTATATCCAGCTAATTTAGCTTCCATCCTTTTGATGCTGCTATAGCAATCATTGTCCTTATGGTTGACATCTTTGCCACCGGACTAGACGTCTCATCATAATCTATGCCATGCATCTGAGCATAGCCTTTGACCACGAGTCTAGCTTTGTATCTGGCTATCCTTCCATCTACAAGTTTCTTAACTTTTTAAACCCATTTATTTCCGATCACTTTCTTACCATTTGGTTTTGGAACAAGATCCCAAGTCTTGTTTTCTTCAAGAGCATTGAACTCCTCCTTCATTGCTTCTTCCCATTGTTTCTTACCTTTTGCTTCACGGTAATTCTGAGGTTCTTCATCTTCCTTTACTAAGTAAGCATAATTTTTCTGAGTCAAATAAAAAGTGTCATAGGAATACCTTGTTGGTTGTTTCCTTACTCTATTTGACCTTCTTAGCTCATATTCTTCATGTGTATCTGAATACACATCTTCATCAAATCTTGGTCCATCTTCGTTTCTCATACCTGATCTGATCCTGGACGTACTTGCCTGCATATGATCTTCATCTCCATTTACCTGCATATGTGATTTACCTTTTTCAATTCTTCTCATCTCTTCTTCAAGTGTTTCAACACTATGCTCTTTATTTGTATACCAGCTCTTTCCTTCATCAAATGTCACATCTCTGGAAACAATAAACTGTTTGGTTAGAGGACTCCATAACCTGTAACCCATCTGTTTTTCATCATATCCGATGAACACGTATTTTTCAGCTTTTGGTTCAAGCTTATGTCTCAGTTGTGATGGTACATAAGCATAGGCAACTGATCCAAACACTTTGCAATGATCAAGTGTTGGTTTCTTGCCCCACCAAGCTTTATAAGGGGTCATCCCATTTAAAGTTGTACATGGTAATCTATTTACCAGATATGTTGCTGTATTTACAGCCTCAGCCCAAAGATAATTTGGACAATTCTTCTCCTTTAGCATTGCTCTTGCAAACTCAACTAGAGTTCGGTTTCTCCTTTCTGCTACTCCATTTTGTTGCGGTGTATACCTACAAGTTATTTCTCTTTTGATTCCTACATTCCACATATAATCATTGAACTCTTGAGAAAAATATTCTCCTCCTCCATCAAACCTTAGTCTTTTGAGTTTCTGTTTTGTAAGTCTTTCAACATATGCATGAAAATGCCTGAAAGCTTCAAATACTTTTGACTTCTCTTTCAAAACACAGAGAGTTATCCATCTTGTTGCATCATTAATAAAAAGAACGTAATACCTTGATCCACTGATAGATCCTTCTTTTGTTGGTCCCCATACATCTGTATGTATGAGTTCTGACACATCATCGTGTTTGTACCCTTTCTTATGAAATGGTAACATGTGGGCTTTTCCCATCTGACAGGCTTCACATTTGTGAATCATATGTTGATTCTTCATATTCGATAATCCTCTTACGGATTGTTTCTCCATGATTCTTGTTTCATTAAAATGTCCTAACCTCTTATGCCAGAGGTCTAACTCTATGAATACCTCATCACCATGTGTGATCAAGGCTTGACCAACATTCCCTTGTACTTTAAGAGTAAAAAGTCTACCTTCCTTTTTACCATGGACAATTTGATTGTATCCATTCTCTGGATCTTCAACAAATACTCCTTCATTTGTAAACATAACTTGAAAACCTTTTTCTACTATCTGACCCACACTGATCAGATTCTTCGGGATTGTTGGAACATACAAAACATTTGTTAGTAGGTCAGCTCCTGGTAGTGTTGTGAGACTGATTCTGTCCCCAACTTCTTGCTCCACCTCTACCATATCCGCCTCTTTGCCTTTGTCTTCCTCTTTGATATCTTCCGCTTCTGCCTCTACTGTTATTGTTCTGATTCTGACTTGATCCTTGAGAATTATGCCAGCAATCATGAGCCAAATGATTGCTTAATCCACAGATCCAACAAGTCTTCTTGTTGTTAGTCTGATTACCTCTTCCTTTTCCTCTTTTTCTGACGTTACTTCTTCCTCTTGCATAATTTGCTTGAGTAGTCATTTCTTCTTCATCTTTTTCTTTACCTTTATCAACTTTCTCATACATAGCCGAACTATGTCCTTTATCTCCGTCTGTCTTCAAATCTTGCTCAAATGTTAGCATTAGTCCAAGCAACTGATTTAAATCTGGTACAAAATGATTTAAAGAAAGTTCAGTTGAGAGTACGAAAGGTTTCCACCTTTCATCTCCTCTCAATCCGGCAAGCACTTGTGCTATCAACCTGTGATCTTCGATATCTTCATCAATAGATCCAAGACTGTCTGCCAAGTCTTTCATCTTAGTGACATAAGCACTAATGCTTTGACTTTGTTTTTTCTTGAACGTTGTAAACTCTGACCATAAGCTAGCCTTCCTAGCTTTCGTCGTATTTTGGAAATGATCTTCCAATGCACTCCATATGTTCTCCGCTTTCTCCAGACATCTAATGTGCGGTAGTAGATGATCTGTAATGGTTTTGTAGATATAAGCTCTTGATGTTGCATCTTTCTTCTGCCATAGCTTCAAAGCTTCTAACTCTTCTTTCTTCGGTTGACTATTGTCTTCAAAATTTAGCTTCTTTTCTTCTCCTGTCACATATATCATTAAGTCTTTACTCATAAGTAAAGCTTCCATGCGCATTACCCATGCGGGATAATTATCTCTGTCCAATTTGTCAATAGAGATATGATATGCCATAATCTTCTTGTTTCTGTTACTTCCGGTGAGTATAATGTTAAAAGGTTTTACTTTTTACAAACCTTTACCTTTGAGAATGACTTCGGAACACTTCTCTAATTCCATTTGCCGTTGATCTCCTCAGCTTTCACCTTTCTTGTGAAAGTTCTTCAAAATTCTCTTGTATCTTTATTTCCATTTCTACTTCTAAGAAATCTTTTCTGCTCTTCAGAACCTTTCCACTCTGATACCACTTGTTGATGTCGACAAGACAAGAAGCTTGACAAACTAAGCTGCGAAATTTTGTCGTGTCAAAACAAGAACTAAGCTAGAGTGATATTAGAACACCTCTATAATCATCAGTAGCTTAGCAAACTTTCTGAACCTGAAAACTTTACAACTCTATTTAGTGAAAACCGAAAAATTCACTTTACCGAAAACTTCACTTCTTCTTCAGGCTTCAATTCTGATTTGATTTACTTCAGACTTTACACTACTGTGTTTGCCTACAGTTAAATAATCTTTCTGTCACTTAACTGTGTCAAAACTGTGTTTTGAAACTCACCAAAATACCACCGGAACTTCACCAGAATTCCACCCGACTGTTACCGGATTGTCACCGTAATCTTACCAGAATCTTACCGGAATCAACTGCAATTCTATTTGTAATTACTTCAAATGATTGTAGATGAAGTAAGGAAGTAATACCTAAGCTTCCTTCAGTAAATGAACTCTTTCTGAAGTTTAAGGAAAAACTTCACTAGTTCAGAATGCCTTTTTACGGTCAGACTTTGTACTGTGTACTTGTCCCGTTACACAAAACTCTTTTGATCAGTTTGTAGTTCAGACTCCTAGCTTCAAGATGAGCTATCACTCATGAAAAACTTTACACTGTGATGTGAGATCTAACTCTCAGAAGTATCGGAAAAAGTTTACTGAGAAAAACTGTAATTGTTAACTAACTTTCACAGTAACATGAAATCATTCAAATTTCTTCACATACAAACAATGCACTTAATCTTCCACATGAACATGTGTTTTCTATTAGAGAAGATGTGTACAAACTAGCTTGGCCTCACTTTGATCATAGCCACGAGAACTCTCCTATGCTGAGTAGTTTCTCCTTACCATCTCTCTCAGATGAATACCCAACAATTCAGGCTCTATTATTCATCACTCCATACGCAATCTCTGGCGTCTTCTACATTCACTATGTATTTGCACTCTCTCCTCTATATCTATATTTCTTCTATCTCTCAGCTCTCTTATATACAATTTTGATCTGGGTTTCAACAAACTCATAATTCTGGAAATTTCTACGCTGTATATTACAAACGTGAATTTGTCCCTTCACTAAGGCTTGATTTTCTGACTGACTTTGTTTTTGCTTCTCTTTGTCTTTCTTCGTCTTTAGATCTGTCTGTATGTCAAATTTGTGAGTGATTCTTCAACAATAAGCAGACTCATCAATAGAACTAGACTGTCCAAAGATTGAGCATGCATAGATGGAAAAACTCATAACCTGAACATACAATGTTGAAACTTGATCTGGGCCATCAATACCAGCTCTACATTAAATGTTACCACATGGATGAAATTGCTCAAAAACTACAAGTAGATGATACAATACATAGAGGAACCTTAGTCATTCTTCTTTATGAATTGGAGAACCCGTAAACTTGGGAAGCACCTTCAAAGATAGTGAGCCTAAAAATCTGTAGTTTTTAATCTCCTAGAAACCTCCTAAGAAGGGATGAGTAGCTAAAGAGAAGCCCTATGTAGTTCATAACACATCATGTCAATGGATGTATTACACCTCCAAGGACATGAGTCCTCGATGTATCCTTGTATTGCATCTTCAAAGTTTGCAAATGTTTCTAGCTGCCTCAAATATATATATTAATTTAGACATTGGCTTCCATTGTTCTCCATGGTGCATAATGGCTTTGATTCTTGATATTGACAGATTTGGTTGGCCTATTCCTTTGGCGAGTGATACTCTGGTGTACATGATAACTTTAATATTGATTCAATAACATCTTCTATATATCCTTTATGCCTAGCCAAAAGCTTGTAACTGTTGAACTTTGAAATAGTTGGATTCAAATCCTTGGAATGTCGGAAACTGCATTACAATCAAGCTCTTTGAACAAAGTGAGCAATCACTCTCTTCTCACCATAGGATCCATTGCAAAATCAACATCATCTTCCTCCAATAACAATGCAAATTTGAATTTCTGCCATTCGAGCATCACCATCAACTCTCCAAAACGAGTTATCTTTTCCTACTACAAGCTAATCTATGAGGGCTTGCCAACCTGAAACACTCTTTCTCAAGCAGCAACCCTGAATGTGTCTGCAAACTATCCTCCACTTGTGCTCCCCCTTTAGCGGCTTGAATTTGTGACCTACTGAGATTCTTGGTTTGCCTTCATTGATTGATGAACCTGAAATTTTCCAGGAGTGGATGGTTGTAGAGTCCTCACTACTTCCTCTTTTGATTGATTGTAAAAGCCACATAGAAAGGATTGTTCTTTATTGTTGATGACTTGATCATTCCAGCAAGCTCTGATCTTACCACACACTCATCTGACCACATTACCTTGGAATGTACTGTAATGTGATAGTGTTTGCATATCCACTCATGAACTGTATAGGAACTTTCAAATGATGTGTAATTCCTTGAAGGGTATGGCTTCCCTTCCATCACACAAGAGCAATTTGGGTTGTCACTTTTTAATGATTCTCAGCTTCCAACTAGTTTTGAAGAGTACAAAAGTAGGACATGGTATTGATTGCATAATTCCTTGTCATCACTAAAGAGGATCTTCATTATCACATTCAACTGGCTGCTCTGTCCTTCAACAAGAATAAGAAAGATTGAATCTACAACTTGAAACATATCCACATTCCTATTGGACATTGTGCAACATGACACCTCAATCAAGTCCTATTTTTGGATTCTAAGCTCCAAGCTATAAAGTGAATCTTGCACATCCCTTGCTGCTTGATGGAAACCACGAACCTTTAAGTGTTGTAATGACCTTGTCCTATAAATTAGATTGTAAAATTTAAAGATTTCTTTGGACTACATTTACAGCTTTACTGGTGTTAGTGGCTTCTCCAAATGTTGCATTGACCTTGTCTAGTAAATTAGATTCGGTGGTTTGAGCTGAAGTACAGATTGCATTCATAGCTTGGAAATTCTCCACCACTTGAACCATAGGCCCAAGTAGTGTGCCCATTTGGGGATACCTTAGTTCTAGGCCTAACATATTGCATCATACAATTCATATTCACACTAGATGTATCTTTTTGCTAGGTCAAATGCATTTGTCCATGCACCATTGAGTGGGGTTGTCCATGACTCGTATGCACTGCATGAGAGAGGCATAGGAACACCAATAGAATGCCTTCTAGAGGTTTCTACCTTGCTCACCTGTCTGCAAATTGTACATAGCTATAGCTTTTGCATAGTAAACGAGAGGAAGAGATAAATTTCCCTACTGTTTGTATGAAAGTCTATTACACCAAATGATTTCTACAATCTCTATAACAGTATCCACAGACCCAAGATTTTGCATAGTATTTGATTCATTTTAGAGCACTCCCTTGTCATCAAAAGCGATCTCTTTATGAATTGCATCAATCTTATCATTGATTGACTCACCAACCATATAGCATGTGGCTATGTTCAATTGAAGACTCAAGAGAAGAAAGAGGATCTCTTTCATTTCCTATATAATAAGAAGGTTCAACTTTCATGAGATTTGCCTAAGGGTCTTAGATAATATACCATTGATTTCACATACTTGCACTTTGAGAAGAGGCACAACCGTTGTCTCTTGCAACCACAAGATTGAACCTTAGAAAGTTGTCTATTTGTACTGAATAAAATTTGGGTCTCTCGAAGCAATTTATTCATAAGGTGTCTACTTTTAGAAATAATGACATACAAAAGCCATCTAAACTTCTCCATCCCTTCCCTTCCTATCCTTTTAGCACTTCTCATGAGTCCCATCAGCTGCTGCATGCTCCAGCATAAGCATCTCTTTTTCGATTGATTAAAAAAAATCCATCAACGAAGGGTTTCTACACGCTTTATCTTAAAGACAATGGCCATCGACATCGGTCATGAAAGTTCTCCTATAGGCTGCACTCCTTGAACCTGATGAAAAAGGGAAGGGAGCCTCTCAACTTCCTCACCTCTCTCCTGATAGAGAGAGGGAGTTACCCCCCCTCCTCCCCCAACACTAGGAGGGAGACCCCCCTTGCGTACCTCTAGAGCATGTCGAAGAAGAAGCAAAAGATTGCACCTTTTGTGGTCTTATTCAGACCATAAATCAACCCTTGGTACAATGTTCAATGCTTTCTGGCACATGCTAAATAGAGGGAAGGAGTGGGGCAGCAAGTTGTAGAGCACCATTAATGAATTTATTTTTTCTTACTTTTCTTTTCCTTTTGATTCGTTTTTTCTTTCTTTTTTTTCACCAGAGAACAACAAGGATGGTCCTTTGTTAACACATCTTGAAACCACAAATACTAGAATCTTGAGGTATTCGGATGGTGGAAATGGGCTTACAGTCACAAGCTTAACACAAAATAAGTGCTGCATGATTTTTTTTTTGTGACTTTCCTAAGGGTAACATATCCCCCCACACTTAGCTGGTGAACTCCTGTGAACCATACTTATCAAGAAACAAATAAATGCATGACATTAATCTAGACCATTCCCTCGTCTTTCCCCCATACTTAACCTCTTGCTCATGTCTCCACTCACCTGTTTTACTTCTCCTTAATCCTCACCCTTTTCCCACACCTTCATACACATTCCAAGGCTCTTTGGCCTTTTTCACCACACCCCCACAGACAGTTTCACCACTCACTTACTCTCACTACCCACTAACCCTAACTCTTATCACCACACCACTCCTCAAGGCTCTCTGGCCCCCATACATACCTCACCTCACACTTAACACACACACACACACCTTTCTCGCACTTACCCACACTTAACCATTCACCCACACCCATATACACACTATTCTTCTCTACCCTTCCGCCCTGATCTAGCATTAACTAGCATACATATAATGTTCTTATATTTAAAAAAAATGGATGCGAGAAAACCCCCCAATCAATTGTTTCTTTTAATGTTTGCCTCTGCTACTATAGTTGTAGTGCACCCACTAATCCTTTACCTAGAGTTACTTTGCTTCTCACACATCCTCCTCAATGGATCATCTTCAACCTAGGACTCCTCCATTTCTTCATCCTTAGTTTTTTGTAATGCATCCAAAGACTTATTATACATAGTAATGTGTGTTGACTTGCAAGATTCTTCAACTACCCTTTTTCTCTAAACTTCTTGCTTGTTTTGCATGTAAGAAACTACTCCCATGATTATTACCTTCAAATTCATCACATTCTTGATTTTCATCATGGCTCTTATGCTCTGCTTCCTCTTCTTCATCTTTTGTTGAGTCTTTGCCATGACCCTTGTGAGGACTTCTAGCAATAGCTGCAACGACACCAAATCATCCTCTATTCTATGATTCCATTGCAAGTTGTGCCACATTGTGGGGCACCAGGCGAACCCACAACACTCCTAGATAGGATGTGTTGAGCTTGAATCCCTAATAGGATAGCCAATGAAACAGTCCTGTAGCCCAAGGAAAATTTATGCTTGACTGTTAATGGTATTGTTGCTTCTCCTTCCTCATCATGAAATAATGTCTGGTTGGTGATTAAAAACAATTGTTTTGTGGAGCTTCAGAAGCCGTTCTTTCAAAGAATAAAACTAGACAAAGTGTTCACAAGTCCACAGATGATTCTCCATACATTGAGATGCACTTTGAAGGAAACTCCAAACTCTTGCAGATTCTCACGATTGCACTCAAGCCAGTACCCAATGATATTATGACTTTTATCCCATGTTCACAATAAGAAGACTCATCAACAGAACTAGACTGTCTAAAGATTGATCATGCATAGATGGAAAAACTCATAACCTGAACATACAATGCTGAAACCTGATTTCGGCCATCAATATCAGTTGTACAACCTTCTAGATTCTCCACTAAATGTTACCACATGGATGAAATTTCTCAGAAACTACAAGTAGATGATACAATACATAGAGGAACCTAACTCATTCTTCTTTATGACTTGGAGAACCTATAAACTTGGGAAGCACCTTCAAAGATAGTGAGTCCAAAAATCTGTAGTTTTTAATCTCCTAGAAACCTCCTAAGAAAGGATGAGTAGCTAAAGAGAAGCCAAATGTAGTTCATTACACATCATGTCAATGGATGTACTGCACCTCCAAGGACATGAGTCCTCGATGCATCCCTATATTGCATCCTCAAAGTTTGCAAATGTTTCTAGCTTCCATGGTGCATAATAGCTTTGATTCCTGATATTGACAGATTCGGTTGGCCTATTCCTTTGGGGTGTGATACTCTGGTGTACATGATGACTTTAGTATTGATTCAATAACATCTTCTATATATCCTTTATACCTAACCAAAAGCTTGTAATTGTTGAACTTTGAAATAGTTGGACTCAGATCCAGGGAATGCCTGAAACTGCATTACAGTCAAGCTCTTTGAGCAAAGTGAGCAATCACTCTCTTCTCACCATAGGATCAACTACAAAATCAACATCATCTTCCTCTAGTAACAACGCAAATTTGAATTTATGCCATTCTAACATCATCATCAAATCTCCAAAACGAGCTATATTTTCCTACTACAAGCTGATCTATGAGGGCCTGCCAACCTGAAACACTTTTTCTCAAGCAGCAAACACTGAATGTGTCTGCGAACTATCCTCCACTTGTGCTCCCCCTTCAGTGACTTGAATTTGCAACCTGCCTCCTCTTTTGACTGATTGTAAAAGCGACATAGAAAGGATTATTCTTTATAACTGATGACTTGATCATTCCAACAACCTCCTATGTTACCACACACTCATCTGACCACATTATCTTGGAATGTACTGTAATGTGATAGTATTTGCATATCGACTCATGAACTGTATAGGCACTTTCAAACGATGTGAAATTCCTTGAAGGGTATGGCTTCCCTTCCATCACACAAGAGCAAGTTGGGTTGTCACTTTTTATTAATTCTCAACTTCTAGCTAGTTTTGAAGAGCACAACAGTAGCTCATGGTACTGATTGCATCATTCCTTGTCATCCCTAAAGAGGATCTTCATTATCACATTCAGCTGGCCGCTCTGTCCTTCAACAAAAATAAGAAAGATTGAATCTAAAACTTGAAATATATCCACATTCCTATTGGACGTTGTGCAACATGACACCTCAATCAAGTCTTGTTTTTTTATTCTAAGCTCCAAGCTATAAAGTGAATCTAGCACATCCCTTGCTACTTGATGGAAACCATGAACCTTCAAGTGCTGCAATGACCTTGTCCTGTAAATTAGATTGTAAAGTTTAAATATTTCTTTGGACTACATTTATAGCTTTGTTGGTGTTAGTGGCTTCTCCAAATGTTGCATTGACCTTGCCCAATAAATTAGATTTGACGGTTTGAGCTGAACTATGGATTGCATTCATAGCTTGGAAATTCTCCACCAGTTAAACCATAGTCCCAAGTAGTGTGCCCATTTGGGGATACCTCAGTTCCAAGCTTGACATACTGCATCATACAATTCATATTCACACTAGATGTATCTCCTTGCTAGGTTAAATGTGCATTTTTCCATGCACCATTGAGTGGGGCTATCCATGACTCATATGAGAGGCATAGGAACACCAATAGAATGCCTTCCAAAGGTTTCTACCTTGCTCACCTGTCTGCAAATTGGACATACCTACAGCTTTTGCATAGCAAATGAGAGCAAGAGACAAATTTCCCTACCCTTTTTATGAAAGTTTATTACACCAAATGATTTCTGCAATCTTTGTAACAGTATCCACGGACCCAAGATTTTGCATAGTATTTGTTTCATTTTAGAGCACTCCCTTGTCATCAGAAGCGATCTCTTTATGAACTACATCAATCTTATCCCTAGTTGAATCACCAACCATATAGCATGTGGCTATGTCCAATTGAAGACTCAAAAGAAGAAAGAGGATCTATTTCATTTCTTATGTAATAAGAAGCTTCAACTTTCATGAAGCTATCTCTTGCAACCACAAGATTGAACCTTAGAAAGTTGTCTATTTGTACTCAATAATATTTGGGTCTCTTGAAGCAACTTATTCATAAGGTTTCTACTTTCAAAAATAATGACATACAAAAGCCGTCTGGACTTCTCCATCCCTTCCCTTCCTATCCCTTTAGCACTTCTCATGAGTCCTGTCAGCTCGTGAAGCTGTTGTTACACGTGACACCAAACCTTTTGTAGATATCCATTCTGTAAGCTGAGGAGCAAATGTTTTGCTAGCTTGGCATGATTCAGCTATACCCTTGGATTTTATGTAGTATCTAGTGCATAGGCATGAAAATATCTAATGCCATGTGTTTCCAAATAATGAGCATCAAATTCTAGCACACCATGATTCCTTAGAAGTATGTTCAACACATCTCTTATAAGCTGAGGATTACTAGTAGAGCCTCCAGAGCTGTTGTTGCCTCATCCACCGAGCAGAAATGAACAAATGCAAAACCCCTTGATATGTTTGTGGATTTCTCTTTAATTCATCTTACATCCTTCAATGGATCATATTTTGAGAACTCAGATTAATGCAGCATCCCTTTAGTGACCTTTTCATCAAGACACCAGGCAGTGTGGAACCAGCTTCTATTCCTCTTCTTCCATTGGTTGAAGACATTGATGTGTCTATTGCATGGGCATCATTTGATCTGCTTTGATTATCCAGCAATGGCTTTGGCTAGCAATGTTTTCTAGTATCAAATCACCCAGTATCTTGAGGCCAAGGCAGAGAATGATTGTTAAACATACTCCAGATCGTTGTGAACTTTGTGTTGGGGCTAGCTTGGTTCTATCAAAATTCATAAAATCCTTCACAAAATGGGCATCGAACTTCTTGGATCATTATCGTGATCTCCAAAAATCGTTTAGGCTTCCAACCACAAAGATCACCTACAAAGGGTCCTTTGCCACACATTGGAGGGCCATAAACCCTATTCTCAGAAAGGATGGACGATAATGTCCATGGTGGACTAGATACTCCATTCTTGGGTAATCCTCTTCCTTGCCATGTTCTGTAAAACAAGCAGCACATAAATGAGAGTCTGTAATCTTGTTGGACTTGTACCGAGGGCCCGAATAGGGCATGCACCACAACCATCACAAGCAACTCCTAGATGAAGAGCTTCGTTATTCTCCATGGGCATTGACTTGCAGCGACCATCATGCGGGTGCTTATATAGGTGATGATGAGTGAACTAATTAGAGGATCCAAGTTGTTGGCATTCATGCATACCTATGTTGGCTAGGAATTCCTTGAATGCATCTTGCACATTCATGATTAGAGTTGCAATCGGCATGGAGGGATCAAATAGTTCCACTGCATACTACTGCAAAAAGTGTTGCAAAGCCTCTGTTGTTTCTTGAGGAAACAAAAACTACAAAAACTCCTCCACATTAAATTT